>CM057155.1:7853914-7911433 GCA_029962745.1 Echinometra lucunter
TCCTTCTTTCCCTAAATCAAATGAAAGTCCAATACACTATGCATGTAGGTGATTTTCACTGTATGTCATAAACATTTATAGCACATAAAAAGGAAATGTTGTATCGCATGTTGTATATCGGGCATCACATTTATACAGCAGGGGGAGAATGATTTAGAATGAAACGAACCGGTGGAGAAAGTTGCGATCTGAAAGACTGACAGCTTACTCAGCTCACATAACGTCGTACAATTAAACATTTTGACTTAATTTTGTATTTGAATTTTACTCAAATTTGACTTGAAGTTGAATACAAAAAGGCAGGAATAAAATATGAGATTGTGTGTATGAATCAACTTATAAAATTAGGGGTCTGTCATAATTTCTGATAATCTTTTGACGGTGATTGACACACCCAAGTCCTTTTGATGAGGACCTTATACAAAAGGGGAAAAAATGAATGACTGAATTTGAGATTTTACCATTCATAAATTCGTCAGATGAATGTTGGTATAATTTATCTTGTATTAACTCGTAAGCAAATAACATTTCTGCCAACCATTTAGTAATACAATCCTACTCTTAGTCACACTTGTTTGAGGTAGAGCGCTTTCAAAAGTTGAATTGTAGCTTTAACAAGGGGTAGGCATTTCTATTCACCTCGGGTTAACAATGGTTTGTTAGTGGGGCTCCGTATTCATACTTTTGTCCTAGATGTCTATAGGTTCTGTAGTACAGGACCTTCATACAGGACCATGCAACAGTGAGTGGATTTAGAGGTAATACAAGAATAAATCTCTATAGCTGGGGCTGTAGTGAAAAATGGCGAAAGAAGCAGGAGAAAAAAAAAGCTACAGAGGGAAATGAAATCGGAAAAAGTGAAGTAGAATCAGAAAAAAATTGGGCAGAGTGAGGTGCGCAACGCATCCTGCGCCAGCCTACGCTGACTGCCGCCACCTAGCTGACTGCCGCCACCTAGCTGACTGCCGCCACCTAGCTGACTGCCGCCACCTAGCTGACTGCCGCCACCTAGCTGACTGCCGCCACCTAGCTGACTGCCGCCACCTAGCTGACTGCCGCCACCTAGCTGACTGCCGCCACCTAGCTGACTGCCGCCACCTAGCTGACTGCCGCCACCTAGCTGACTGCCGCCACCTAGCTGACTGCCGCCACCTAGCTGACTGCCGCCACCTAGCTGACTGCCGCCACCTAGCTGACTGCCGCCACCTAGCTGACTGCCGCCACCTAGCTGACTGCCGCCACCTAGCTGACTGCCGCCACCTAGCTGACTGCCGCCACCTAGCTGACTGCCGCCACCTAGCTGACTGCCGCCACCTAGCTGACTGCCGCCACCTAGCTGACTGCCGCCACCTAGCTGACTGCCGCCACCTAGCTGACTGCCGCCACCTAGCTGACTGCCGCCACCTAGCTGACTGCCGCCACCTAGCTGACTGCCGCCACCTAGCTGACTGCCGCCACCTAGCTGACTGCCGCCTAGGGGCGGGGCATTATATAGGACAGCGAACTGGCTGAGCAGGTCTGTCACCTAGGGCCAGGCAGCGCGTTTCTGTTTTACACCGTAGCCTAGGCAGTTTTTCGATTAATTGCATCAAACGTGCTGGTTTCAAAGTCTAGGTTTCCTTTCAGAGCAATAGAAATATGAATCTCTGTTTTCAGCTCTCGATCTCCTACGCCTATATAGGCCTACCACGTACAGCGGTGCACGCGGCGATCGTGTACGTGTACAGAGAGAATAGATGAAAGCAGTGGCGTAATGAGCCAAAATATTGGGGGGGGGGCTCAATCTTTGCAAGGAGTGAAGCGACCAACCCTGAGGGAGTGTAGCGACCGAGCCGAGGTACTCCCCCCCCCCCCCTCACGATACGAAGCTCCAACGTTTCTTTGAATTGTTCCTTGTCTGCTCCCGCTCTTCTTATCTTCTCTTACCTTTTTTCTTTTCCCGCTTTTTTTCCTTCTACTTTTTTCTTTCTTTTTTGTTGGCGTTTTGGAGGGGGTGACCGCCCCCATCGCCCCCTCCTTGACTACGCAAGTGCACTCCCATGGTAAAGGAGCTTTTTGCAGTATTGATGGTTTGCAACTCTGTAAAAGAACACTATTTGGCACTACAAACTTAAAGCCCGTGTCTAGTTTTCGGAAATCTAAGAATATTCATTTTCAAAGTATGAATCCATTGTCAGATAAACAGATCAAGTGTTATAATTTATCATAAAACACATTAGTATTGATATTATGCGTGTTTTCTGCCTTGCTATGCATGCTATTTGGGAAATTGTGATTGCGTTACTAAACAACAGAAAGGGAGTCTAGGGAGAAGTAATGAAATTCGAGTGATATCACTAATATAAAATTGAAAATAAATCATGGTTGAAATTTATTGGGGGGGGGGGGGGGCTGACGCCCCCGGATACCCCCCCCCCCTCCCTCCAGTACGCGAGTGGGAAAACATTTGGGGTGTTTGTAGAGGGTTACCCCCTTTAATCCATCATAATGAAAGTGTGATCAGTGGTCAAGTTTTACTAGCCTCACCCCCTAGATTTTCCATGTTATTACGGTCTTGAGGAAAAACTTCGGAAAAAGAAGCATCTATAAGACCACCGTTAGGAGGAAAATCGTAGATTGTTCCTGGAAAACCTTTTGGGGTGTTTGTAGGGGTTACCCCCTCTTTCAATCCATCACAGTAAAATAATTGTGAGCACTGGTCAAATTTTACTAGCACCACCCCCAGATTTTCCATGTTATTTACCGTCTGAATGAGAAAATTCGGAAAAAAGAAGCATCTATAAGAACACCGTTAGGAGGAAAATGGTAGATTGTTCCTGGAAAACCTTTGGGGTATTCGTAGGGGAGTACCCCTTCTTTAAATCCTTCTTAGTGAAAATGTAACCACTGGTCAAGTTGTTATTACCCCAACCCCCTAGATTTTCCATGTTATTACGGTCTGAAGGAGAAAATTCGGAAAAAAGAAGCATCTATAAGCATGATAAGAACATCGATTGGAGGAAAATGGTAAATTGTTCCTGGAAAACCTTTCGGGTGTTTGTAGAGGGGTACCCCCTCTTTCAATCCATCATAGTGAAAATGTAACCACTGGTCAAGTTTTCCTAACCCCATCCCCTATATTTTCCATGTTATTACGGTCTGAAGAAGAAAATTCGGAAAAAAGCATTGATAAGCACCACATAAGAACAACGATTGGAGGGGAATGGTATATTGTTCCTGGAAAAACTTTGGGGTGTTTGTAGAGGGGTACCCCCTCTTTCAATCCATCATAGTGAAAATGTGACCAGTGGTCAAGTTTTACTAGCCCCACCCCCTAGATTTTCCATGTTATATTACGGTCTTGAGGAGAACATTCGGAAAAGAGAATCATCTATAAGACCACCGTTTGGAGGAAAATGGTAAATTGTTCCTGAAAAACCTTTTGGGGTGTTTGTAGGGGGCTACGCCCTCTTTCAATCCATCACAGTGAAATTGTGTTCACTGGTCAAATTTTATTAGCGCCACCCCCAGATTTTCCTTGTTATTACGGTCTGAAGGAGAAAATTCGGAAAAAAAGAACCTTCTATAAGCATGATAAGAACATCGATTGGAGGAAAATGGTAGATTGTTCCTTAAAAACCTTTCGGGTGTTTGTAGGGGGGTACCCCCTTTTTCAATCCTTCATAGTGAAAATGTGACTACTGGTCAAGTTTTTACTAGCCCCACCCCCTATATTTTCCATGTTATTACGATCTGAAGGAGAACATTCGGAAAAAGGCATTTATTAGCACCACTGAACAACGATTGGAGGGGAATGGTAGATTGTTCCTGGAGACCTTTGGGGTGTTTGTAGAGGGGTACCCCTCTATCAATCCATCATAGTGAAAATGTGACCAGTGGTCAAGTTTTACTAGCCCCACCCCCTAGATTTTCCATGTTATATTACGGTCTTGAGGAGAAAATTCGTAAAAGAGAATCATCTATAAGACCACCGTTTGGAGGAAAATGGTAAATTGTTCCTGAAAAACCTTTTGGGGTGTTTGTAGGGGGCTACGCCCTCTTTCAATCCATCACAGTGAAATTTTGTTCACTGGTCAAATTTTATTAGCGCCACCCCCAGATTTTCCATGTTATTACGGTCTGAAGGAGAAAATTCGGAAAAAAAGAACCTTCTATAAGCATATGATAAGAACATCGATTGGAGGAAAATGGTAGATTGTTCCTTAAAAACCTTTCGGGTGTTTGTAGGGGGGTACCCCCTTTTTCAATCCTTCATAGTGAAAATGTGACTACTGGTCAAGTTTTTACTAGCCCCACCCCCTATATTTTCCATGTTATTACGATCTGAAGGAGAACATTCGGAAAAAGGCATTTATTAGCACCACTGAACAACGATTGGAGGGGAATGGTAGATTGTTCCTGGAGACCTTTGGGGTGTTTGTAGAGGGGTACCCCTCTATCAATCCATCATAGTGAAAATGTGACCAGTGGTCAAGTTTTACTAGCCCCACCCCCTAAATTTTCCATCTTATATTACGGTCTTGAGGAGAAAATTCGGAAAAAGAATCATCTATAAGATCACCGTTTGGAGGAAAATGGTAGATTGTTTCTAGAAAACCTTCGGGGAGTTTGTAGGGGGTTACCCCCTCTTTCAATTTTTCATAGCGAAAATGTGACTACTGGTCAAGTTTTTACTAGCCCCACCCCCTAGATTTTCCTTGTTATTATCAAAAGATACCAAATATTTCCATTAAATCAATGTCTTGGCATGAAAATCATTTGGAAAAAAAGCTTCTGTCTTGACCGCTTCGTTTCCATTTCGTTTGCTATTGTTTTGTGCTAAAATATATAAGAATAGATCCTTTCCAAAATCGGCAGTTTTCTAAAAGATATCCTATGGTAGCATATAGTGAATGATAGATATTTTACTTACTATATTTATCCTCTAAACTTTGACACATTTTCATGACCATATAGACCAATTTCACGGCCGGTTTATGTATTTGGCCCTCTATCGGCGACGCCATTGCTGCTGTGGGCAAGCGCGCTGACCGCGATTGGCTCTGTGTACAAAATGAATGTAAGATATAAGATATGCCCCGATATTGTTCCATTTACTTTATTCTAGATCAATAAAATAAAGCATGGATACATGGGTAGATGAGGTAAGACAATGGTCATATCTGACGGATGAAGGTATGATGTATTTTTGTAATTTCGATGGTTTTTCAACTTAGTTTTGTCAGTAAAAGTTCGATTGCAGCATAGAAGCCGTAGTAAACGGGAGCCCTAAATCTTACCCTGTTTACAAAGTCAAGTGTTCACTCATTAAATTTTACGCCAAAGTACATAATGATAATGTTTCTTGACTTAAAAGTCCCTTCTGTTGATGTTTTTACCCACTGGCGACGAATTCCTTCACATTGCTTACGGAAACCTGTGTAGGGAGTACGGCTTCTCACACAAACAGGCTTCATGAGTCAAAAGCGAGTGAATTTCGCACTCAGTTAGCTTCCATTTTTTAAACTTTCTCTAATCCTTGTGGCATTTGAGCACCGCACAGCTGCGACCTGAACTTCCCTGATAATTTCTCATTGCAAATATTAAAATAAATCTGCATATACTGGTCAAAATAGACAAAAAATCGAACGAATGTACATAACGCGCTATTGACTTGTGTACTATAAAAGTTGGAGCGCCCACCCCAGTATGTCGAACTGTGTCGAACAGTCTGCTGCCCTCTTGCGTTGTGAAATTGGTCTATACATTATTCTAAGTAGAGTAATGGTCGATTAAAAATGTAACGTCTCTTGGGCACATATAAATATATACGTGCCACCGGCACTGTAAGATTATAAGTTACCGAAAGCAAAGAAGAAAATTATTGCATATAAATTCTATCCAGGAAAGATCAAGGGCTCTGCCCAGGGGCGTTGCTAGGCTTTTTTTTAACGGGGGGGGGGGGGGGGGGTGTAGAGGCCAGATTGCCTACAAACAATGCCTCCGATTGCAGACGACCAACGTCGACAAATTCAACCGTATAAAGCCCACGAAGCATGTTCAATTGTGTGCCTTTATCATAATTTCCTTCTAAATTATATTCACCTCCCTTGCCGAATGTGTTAGCTTTCCGAAAACATTCTGTATCTATTTATAGGAGCGAGCGAGGAAAAATATACACATTTTTTTTCGTGGAAGTGATAGTTCTTAACTACATGATGGGCTTAAAGATATCCCAATTATATATTTGGTCACCTCTCTCGCCTGATTCATTCGCTTTCAAAGACCATCCTAAATCTTAATACTATATGAGCGAGCACAGCAAGCGAGGAAAAAATCCAAACTATTTTTTTATGGTAGAAGCTATAATTCTTCATCCAAATACATGATGGTATTAAATATGAGATATCTAACTTAAACAGGTACATTTTGGTCACCTCGCTTGCCGAATTCGTTTGCTTTCCCTTATCCAGATAACTGCATGAACACGAGCGAGAGGAGCGATAGGAAAAAAAATATATACAGTGCACTCCTTTTCATGATAGAAGTGAAAGTTCTTCATCAAAATACATGATGGGCCTTTATTAGATATCTATTTTGATATATTTGGTCGCCTCTCTTATCAAATTTATTTGCTTTCAAAGACCATCCTAAATCTTAATACTATATGAGCGAGCACAGCAAGCGAGGAAAAAATCCAAACTATTTTTTTATGGTAGAAGCTATAATTCTTCATCCAAATACATGATGGTATTAAATATGAGATATCTAACTTAAACAGGTACATTTGGTCACCTCGCTTGCCGAATTCGTTTGCTTTCCCTTATCCAGATAACTGCATGAACACGAGCGAGAGGAGCGATAGGAAAAAAAATATATACAGTGCACTCCTTTTCATGATAGAAGTGAAAGTTCTTCATCAAAATACATGATGGGCCTTTATTAGATATCTATTTTGATATATTTGGTCGCCTCTCTTATCAAATTTATTTGCTTTCAAAGACCATCCTGTATCTAAATATCATACGAGTGAGCGCAGCGAGTGAGGAAAAATATATATACTCTTTTTATAGTAGGTGATAATTCTTCATCAAAGTACATGGGCCCTATGCATGGGCCTCACTTGCCGAATTCGTTTGCTTTCCAAAATCCATCTTGTATCTGAATATTGTACGAGCGAGCGAGGGAAAATACATGTATACTCCTTTTCATAGTAGAAGTGAAAGTTCTTCATCAAAATACATGATGGGCCTTTATTAGATATCTATTTTTATATATTTGGTCACCTCTCTTATCAAATTTATTTGCTTTCAAAGGCCATCCTGTATCTAAATATTATACGAGCGAGCGCAGTGAGCGAGGAAAAATATATACCGGTACACTCTTTGTTATGGTATAACGTTAGAAAATTAATGATGGGCGTCAAGATATCTATATTTGTTTATCTCACTTGCCGTATCTGTTTGCTTTCCGAAAACGTCCTGTATCTAGACTCTAAATATAATACGATTGATTGTATTTTTCATGTTACACCCAAAGGTTACACCCCCCTCAGAGCCCTAGCTTGATACTCGCAGAGCTAACTGTAACTTAGAGGCTAGCCCTTGATGGGCTCTGGATACTCGACTATAAGAGCGCCATCAGTATAGCGTAAATCTATCCGGAGAAAATTCTATGGAGCACATCCACGCTATTCAATGACGACGATGATTCAAACCTAAGGCATCCCTCTCATTTATAATTGTCATTTATACGCTGATCTGACCGGCTCGCCTATACTATACACGATCGACCGAGCTAGCTAGCTAGCGCTAGCGCTATCCGATCCCCGAGATTCGATTCCGACTGCTGGTATATATAAGTAGATCTATTGAACTTTGCTACCGACTTTCAGCTTTGCTGCATATTCGTCAGCTTCCAGACTTTATGATCTATGGATATCTATTTAGGATTCTCTGATTGAAGTGTCATTTGATGGAGTTATCATCATGTGGCAATTAATCGAACATTATTATTCGGAAACTTACACGGTGTTTTGGCTTGCTGAATTCTTCCACAGCTGGCCCCATATCTCGTACAACGGGCTGAAGAAACAGGATTCGACATTTGATCCTTCAAATCCAAAATATATTGAGGTAGGCGTAGATCTATATGCATGCCATGAAAAAGTCAAACGTTTCTACACGTATGCCCAGTTGTTGTGTGTCCGGACAGGTTGTGTATCCGGACAATCGATTTTAAACAGCCATTAGAAAAAGTTTACAAGCAATAGATCTAGGCTATTTCTTAACAAGTTTTTGAATAGGGTCTAAAAGTTACAAGTGTTGTTAATAATGTCAATGTTGATGATGACTAATTGTTAGCACTCCAGGAGGGTCACTTCCATTGAAGAGTGGACAGCATCCGCGAGAATTGTCCTAAAAAAAGCACCTTAATTTGCTTAAACGAGGATTCAAGGGCAGGCTGCTAGGACACCCTGAACACAGATTTTGTGCAGATGTCCCAGATTTGCACACCCTAAACAGGGATTTCATTAATTGTTGTGATATTCATACTCTAAACAAGGATATTCCTATTTTCATACCTTGAGAGTGATAGTGGGGTCAATTGAAGTTTGGAGCCATTTTTATCGCGAGATAATTCACTGTCTCATTATGTTTTACACAGGCGTTAAAGGATTTTCTGTTCACGGGTCTTGTTACAATTGGTCCCGCAGTCGGTGCAAATTACATACCCTTTTCGTGTTTTAGATCATCGTGATTTAGGGAGCTTTTTTTCAATTTTGGGCGTTTTTGACACTCTAATCGCGTTCCGCGCCTACCCCTGACAAAATACCCTTTTCTGCGTTTTTTTTCTCGCGGATGCTGTTCACTCTTTAATGGAAGTGACCCCCCCCCCCCCCCCCCACGCTAGCACTATTCAATGCATAGTTTTTGTTTAATCCAAAGACAAAAAATTAAGGCTTCATTTTTGTTATGTGTCCAGACACCCAACCCCCCATCCTATGTTCTCAACTGATACATGGGAACCATGGTATTTTGGTTTTGTCATTTTAACTGTCCTGTTCCTGAGGAGTCAGGCTAACCCGCACTTGGCATGCTTTAGGACGACTCGGCCTCGCCGCAAAACGGGGCTGAGTTGTCCCGGCATAAATATTTTTTCATGAAGTATTTTAGGGTTAGGGTTAGGTTTTAGGTAGCCCTGGGACGCTGCCACGGAGTGGCAGCGTCTTGTGTGGAACTACTGCTTTTCCCTACTGCCCTAATGAAATCAAAGACTAACCGTACTTTGTTTTGAGTATCTTAGATTTCATCATCATTGTGTATTTTAAGCCGGAGAGCCCTGCAAAGGTACATGTACATGTAGGCACTCAAGCATCCATACGATGAAGAGTGCAACCCGAACGCTACGCGTTTGGGCTGCCGCAGTAAGGTTTTAGGGTAAGGGTTAGGGTTTAGGGTTAGGGTTAGGGTAGGGTTTAACCCGGTTAGGGTTAGGATTAGGGTTAAAGTTAGGGTATGCAGGGACAACTTGGCCCCGTTTTTGCAGCGAGGCTGAGTTGTCCCCGAGTCCGAGTTAGCCCGTATCCATTCCTGATCCTGTCTGTTTTAATTAATTCTACAAAATTCAGGGAAAATGTATTCAGAATGAACAGTTGAAAACTGATCATATTTTTTTTTCTTTTTTTCTTCTATGATCTAACGTTTAAGTCTATTCAAACATTATTAGATGTACATGTAGATCTAGTATGTTAGATCTGAAACATAGATCTATGGGTTGTAAATTTAGATTTTACTTGATATTGATTCTGTCACCTATCAATCATCAAGAAGAGTATTTTTTTTTTCCCCAGGTTATCTGGCATTCAGACTAGCCTATATGTAGGCTAGAGTATAACCGAGCACTAGTATTAGTGAGGTAAGAGAGGCGTTCAGTGATGTTATATTCTGACATCTCTGAACACCTCTCTAGGCTAGTTCAGACAAACGTGTAACAAGTTACATACAAGCTCACTCATGTCAATGTAGTTTTATAATGAGCTGTATATGTACACAGCTTGCACTCTGCATGTGCATAGTTGTGGATATGGAGAACCATATTATAAACAGAAACACATCAAATTCACCCTTTCTAATGTACGATTACTGAGGTATGTATTTGTTTATGAGAACCATGGGGTTTTGTCATTTCATCTGTCCTAAGGAGTTTGCTAGTGGTATACATGTACATGTAGGTTTTCCCATCCAATTTCGCACTTAGTGCATGCAAAAGTAGAGATAAGTCATTCAAATTCGCTGTAGTGCAGCCAAAATGGCCAATTGGCATTCATAATCGCTTTAGGGCAACCAAATTTGCCAATCGGCATACGAATTCGTACATAATGCAACCAAGTTCGCCTGTGAAACCCTCTCGAGCTAAGTTAGATCATTCAAGTTTGCCATAGGGCATCCAATTATATAATTTGTGCATCCAATTTAGCACATGTATTTTTTTCTATTTGTTTTTATAGCTTTCTGATGTTTATATCTTCTTTCACTTTTATGAGCTTACTTTGTCTATATTCAGTCGCTGAATAAAAGTCATATTTATCGGATGGCCCAAACAAAGGCAAATGAATTAACAAAGGGAAAATTTCCTTGAAATTCCCTGTGTTAATTCATATGCATTTTTTTATCTTTGTAAATTTTCTTTCATTCCGGCACCATCTCTTCAATTACATGTGCATTGACTAGAGACATTTCATAGCATGTATACAATATCATGATTTTTTTTTCATAATGTGTATTTTCTTGTGGTCATTTGCACCATCTCTTCAATTATATGCATTGACTAGAGACATACAATGTAGCATGTATACAATATCATGATTTTCAACCATCATAGTTGAATAGGCCAAAATCATAATTTAAGAATTATTAATACTTAATTTTACTACCCTAAATGTGGAAGACCAAACTTTTCACCCTAAACTGCAACTGAAGCTGACTGACATCATGCTATGTCAACATTTTCAGAGATACTCTCTTTCCAAAAGTATTGTTTAGTTTTAATGTAACTACAGTAAGTACATGAGGCCTATCATGTATTGCAGATCATGTGGAATAAATTTCAGGTCACAAAGTCAAGGTAATGGGTCATTAACTTAAATTATGTTTCAAAAACTTCAGGTTAAGTTTTTGAATTTTCACCTTCATTTCAAAAGTACATGTATTTGTTTCAATTCCATGAAAGTAGTCCAAAAGGGATATCAAGTAACACAAATCATGAGGAATTGTGCTGCTGACTAGCTGAAAGCAAGGAAATCTGACAAGAAGTATTTGAGGGCCTACCAAAACTGCACTTTTTGTTTCAAATGCATGTCGGTACATGTATGATGTACATGTATGAAGAATTTGTGTGCAAAAGGGGTTGGATCCACTTTTGTAAGTTCAGAGAAAAACGCATCAGGGAGGTGTTTCATAAAGCTGTTCGTAAAGTTACAAATGACTTGAATAACGCAAGCCAAATGGAATCTTCAGTCATTATATACCACGTCAGCTAAAGGTGAAATATGCAGATGTAGATTTATATTACATTTTGTTGCAGAAGTATATTTTTTGCCTCGGTTTAATTGAGGTTATGGGATATGCATTAGGAAAAACTTTGGAACTTCATATCAAGTCGTTCGTAAAATCATGCGTAACTTTACGAACAGCTGTGAAACACCCCCCAGGTTTTGTGCAGGCGTCTATGGAAAGGTGAAATCAGAAAGAGCATTTTTTCTTGAGTGCTCTGAAAATTCAGCTTGGTCATTTTGTTCAAAAGACAGGAACCGAACACAGCTGAACAATGTTCTGATAATTTTCATAAAAAGTGGATCTAAGGCCCCTTTGGAAACAAGCTCTTTTACATGTACATGTACATGTACATGTGCACATGTACATGTATGTTTATTGAGGCATGCAATGGGCCTGTGGGCATGAAAAGTTTGGTGAACAATGTATCGTGTTGACTCATAATAGAAGGTTTAGCACTCCTAGAGTCCTATTCTACAAATCCATTGAGGTAATAGAGGAAGTACAGAATAGAGCTTCCTTCATGGATATAGTTAGATGACACTGACAGAGGGCTTTATTCTGTGTATAATTTACTGCACTAACCAGGAAGATATTCACCAATCACATGTACTTGGGTATTCCCACTTATTGGTATCCACCCATCCAGATGGGTGGAAGTCATTGTTTACATATGACTCATTCACAATATCCTTTGGGAAGTTTAAAGGAGAATACATGTATAATCCTGGGAAATATCCATTTAATGAAAAGAGAGGATAGAGAAGGCAATTTTGAAAAAGTTCCATCAAAATCGGTTACGAAATGAGAAAGTTATGAAAGTCTGAAAAAAAATTTACTGTGTATGGTGATCCTCCAATTGGTAATGTTGCTTCAAACTCACTAGTTTAGAAGGACAACTCTCAATATGTTTTGTACACAAAATTTCATATTTTTTCCATTATCTCTGAAGGTGCACCTTGTCTCCTTCGCTCAAGATAGATGTATATCATGGGAAAATGTATTTGACGCAATATATGTTGAGTTCACAAAGATACAAGCAGCATCTTTAGAAATAATGGAGAAAATATGAAACTTTGTTTACAAAACATATTGAGAGTTGTCCTTCTAAACCTGCCATTTTGAAGCAACATTGCCAATTTGAGGATCGCTGTAGAGGTTGAATTGAGACTTTTCAAACTTTCATAACTTTCTCATTTTGTAACCAATTTTGATGGAACTATTTTTGAATTGCTTCTCTCTGCATACATATCTTCTCTTCATTAAAATTGATATTTCCCCAGGGTTTCATTCCCCTTTAATGAAAATGTTTATTCAGTGGAGACATAGACAAGCCCTCATGTATTCTACTTGGGCCAGAATTTACAAGCTGGTCATCATGTAGTTCCTGACATTATTTTAGAGGTTTTTTGTTTCACTTTTAATTTAGAAAAACACAATTTAAAATCAATCTTCATTGTGATAAACAGTAATAATGATAAAAATGATATGCAGTTTTTGCATAGCACATATCACATTATGATATAACGTCTCCATGCGCTTCCAAAGGACTTGGATATTATTACCCCAGCTTTAGCCCGGCAGCCTTTTACAGTGCGCAAGCATTTACAGTGCGCAAGCATTTCAAGGAATGAATTCGTGCCAGGTACCCATTCACCTCACCTGGGTTGAGTGCAGCCCTATGTGGATGAATTTCTTGTACATGAACTTCTGTTTATAGTATTCTGTGTGCCTTTATGCTGCCAATTAGGTTTAAAAATATATTTTCCGTATTTTAATTGTTCATAAAATTAAAATGGTTTTCTCCAGGGTCTTCCCAATAAATCAGCTTTTCCTTCTCAACATATTCTTATTTTTCCTTCCCGATGTGTACACTATACTAAAAGTGCTTAATGAAGCAGAATTAATGAAATTTACTAAATTCAACTAAAAGCTGGCAATTCCTACACAATAACAACATAGATGAAATTCACACTGGGTTGCTAATATAGAGGGCTTAATTATTCTGAAGTAAAATAATTCATATTCAGAAAGTGCACAAAGCAGCACAATGTATTGACTTAATTTTCTTTTGTGTTCATTATTCACTGTATAACTTGCAATTCTCAGCATTTTGAATGAAAGATCCCCAAATGGCTCTCACGCTGACACGCTGCTATAGTATGTACGTACATGTGCTCATACTACTCATACATTCGGTTTAAATGCAAAGTCCACCCCAGAAGTTTCATTAATTCAATGAAAGGGGTTAAATTTGAACAGCATTTTAAAAAAGAAATGAGCAAAATCTGTCTAAGAATAAGAAAACTACACTCATTTACATTTTCTAGTAAATTACTCTCGGCTCTGCAAATTGGCAACACTGATGACATCACATGCGAGCAACTCTCTATTCACTTTGTACGTGAAATTTCACATTTTTCTCAATTTTCTTGGAAGTTACACATTTTCTAACCCCCATAGTCAATGTATGTTCAGAAGAATCGCTTTTTACATACCTGTAACATACTTTGACTATGGGGTGAGAAAATGTGCAACTTCCAACAATATTGAGAAAATGTGAAATTTCATATACTTAGTGAATGGAGAGCTGCTCACACATGATGTCATCAGTGTTGCCATTTTGCAGAGCCAAGAGTAGTTTAAATGTAAATGAGTGTAGTTTTCTTATTCTTCGACAGATTTTGCTCATTTCTTTTGTGAAATGCTGTTCAAATTAATCCCCTTTTATTGAAACAGTGAAACTTCTGGGGTGGACTTTCCCTTTAAGATTATTGAGGAGGTACATGTAACAATATTGCACTAAACACTCGGGGGAACTTCCAAGCTTATGAAAAATATAATTCAATAGATTTTGTGAGAACCACTGGGGAGAAATATCACAGTCATGTTTTATGAAAGAACTCTCTCTCTCTCTCTCTCTCTCTCTCTCTCTCTTTAGAAATTACATGTAGATTGATAATTACCTTTTATTCATCTTTTTATGTCAGTCTTCTCTCATTGTGTTGATATCAGAATCATGTACCTTACATGGATGTGATAGAGTTTCTGTAAATATTTTTCCCGTCATTGAGTTTGTTTTAACTGTTTGTACCCTGTATATAATATACTTGATAAAAAACAAATAGATAAAAAGAAGATGTTAGCCTTCTTTCACTATTAACACCAGTGTATTACAGTAACTGTGCTTTGTGGCTTTGTGCCAGTGCTAAGATTTTTATTTTTTTTCTCTTGACAGTCCCTTATCTTCTGGGCTGCCGTACCAATCTTGTGGTTGCTGCTGACACTAGTTGTCTCGCTCTTCTTCAGTTGTTGTTTGTGTTGTAAGAGACGACGGTCAGTTGATCCTAGCCAGCCTAGGCCATCGGTCAAGTGTCCTCAGAGGTTTCTCATCATATCAGCGTTTGTTTGTCTGTAAGTATATCAGTAGACCATCTAAAGCCCACACTGTACGATCCGATTTTGGATAACTGTGTTATACAGTAAGAGTAGCATTTGATATGAACATTCAAACATGTAAAATCTTAATAATCAAATTGTTGAATAAGCCTATATGTATGAGTGCTAAAATCGAAATTCTAGGCTATTGCAAGTGTCCTCATAGGAGGCAAAGTGAAATCAGTGCCGAATTGTAGTGACGTCACGGCAGTCTTGCGATTGTCTACGATTTAGAGCCGATCTGACCTTTATTCTGACTATAAGGCTTACAGTAAACCAGACATTTGATTTTAGAATTCCTTTCATTATCAAGAACCACACCAATGAGATTTTGTTAGTATGCATTATATAGAAGGGAAAATGCAATTTCTTCCCAAATGGGATCACAGTCGGATCGTACAGTGTGCGCCGGGCTTAACGCTTCAGGTTTTATTATAGGTGTGCATTCATTTGTGGGTTTATGGGACCAGGGCCCCGTTTCATAAAACTTGTTATCAGTAACAAGTTGCAATAACTGTTATGAGCTACTGATATTCTTGCATCTGATTGGCTGAGAGCAAATTTGTCAAAGAAATGTGGCAGTAGTTGTTACTGGTAACAAGTTTTATGAAATTGGGCACTGAACCATGGTGTGGAAAGACATAGAGTTTAAAAACATTGTAGCATTTTAAAAACCTGTTTGAGATTGACATTCTTAAACACAGAAAAGGGTTCATTTTGAATATAGCAAAATTATATTTTTTATAGTAACAAAATGACAAATTTAAATCATCAACAATATATAAACAGTAATTATGGACAAGTTGAAAAGGCACATAAGTTAATAGGAAAGAATTGACTGTTATGTGTATCATACATTTACAAGGTCCTGTCATGGAGCTGGCTGGTACTACCTGCATATTACAAGTAACTAGAGATACATATACATGTACATGTACATGTACATGTAGACAGAAATCCTTGAACCCAAACAAGACACAGTACTTACTGTACACGTCAGCTTACGTTTTGATGTGCATTGAGGGAAGTGCTGGTAGTCAGTAGGCGCTTTCACACCTGCCCGATCAGGAAAAATACCTGGTATTTTGTATTTTGCCAGTGTAAATTGAAAGTATTCGTAATATCCCTGAAGAAAAATACCTGTAGTTTAGTAGGTAGTTTCTCAATTTACACATACTCCATGGTCGCAGGGATATTTGCAATATGAAAGCAAACTACGAGAACTTCTATCCCATCGAACACTAACTAGTGCATAAAGTGTAATTCACATGCTCATAACTACAAGAACTTTTCTGTAGAGGTCTGGATCGATGAGGTGTGAATGTACGAAATGATTATCGCGTATTTGGGGGCCTTGAAAGGTTCTCATGATTTACAGATATTTTTCTTGATTGGGTAGGTAGGTGTGAAAGCGCCTATAAACTTCTACTGATCCTGAATCTGAAGTCATGATACCGTTTGCAATAGGCCTGAAGAGAAGGTGTGTCATAAATGTCAGTTTGAACAAAAGAAACATTCACATTTTTTAAAACCAAAAACAATAACATCAATTTAAAGAAACCATGTTGATTTGATATTGCAAAAACAAATATAAATACACATATTTCTGTGACTTTGTTCGTTTTTGGTTGTTGTTTTATTAACTTGAAAGATGAACCTTTTAACCCATTGAGCACAATTTGATGTTGGTTATAACGATCATTTTCCATAAACCCCAGCCGGCTGAGTTATTGACAAAGGTACATGTATAGTATTCAAGGGGTTAAATCTGAAAATCGTGTTATCTTTGCAATCAGAAATAGTGTACGCCATTGGCTTACATCGCGCACTTTTGTCTTGTGTGCTGGTCATTTGCGCAGTTTATACCAACCATAAGTATGTGTTTTAAATTTGTTATGACGATGAACACAGTAAAGATAAGACAAAAGATAACACGATTTTCAGAATACCGGCCCAAGGGGTTAAATCACATCTAGCTTCCATGTACATGTAGTTTAAATTCCTACAATACTACATTTATGTATATACGTATATTCAATGTTTGTTCATTGTGTATGTACACATATGTATGTTTTGATGTAGTTCCAGGTGTTGGATAAAATGAATAAGCAACAAAATCGAGATGAATATCATGCTTTGATCCAACTTATTAAAGTTTATTAAAATGTCCACAAATTTTCGGAAGCCTCTTCCTTTCTCAAGTGGAGAACAGATATGAGCAGATGAACAATAACAATAATAATTTGATGAAAGCGTGTTACCATGGGTGCGCGGATGTATATGTATTCTGGTAAAGGTACATTTATGTACAAGTACATGTGCAGTGTACTTCTGTACTTCGTTAACAGATGCTGTGCTACTATATGTTGTATGAATGCATGTTGCAGGCATGGTGTGTATCGACTGATATACATTTCCATCCAGTGTGAATTAAGATTGAGGAAATGCATGCATTGTCCTATGATGCACAGCATATCTCTCATGGAAAGATGCATGTTATTAATTATGCATCTCTCAGGAAAACTGGCATGCATGCACATGTACCTGAGGTATATAGATTGAACTTGCTGTATGTGACCATACATGTACAATGTAGATGATTACAATCAGTTTCACATAAAATTTGTCATTTTTCAAGGAAGGACAATGATGGGAGGTTGTGGAACAATTATGTAAATAGGCAAACATATAGATCAGTACCTATTACTTTATATGCCCAGGGTCCATTCTCCAGGCATGAACATTGTAATGTCATTCATAATTCAATCAACATAAGATGTGAGAGTGCTGAAGTGAATACATGATAACTTACCTGGATGTTAGCTTTACATTGTACATTTGTATTCTACATGGAGACATATGAGATTGCTTCATTGTTGTTGTTTCAAGAACTGTAGCTGTCATGCAAAATCATGTGTGTTGTAAAGTACCAGTACACATGATGTAGAATGTAATTTCATTTTGCTTGAATAGGATAAAGGTATATTTACATATCTAGGCGCATTTGCGATTTACATTGTAAGTACCCGATACTCTTTTGAATTACATGTGTGTTTGATTTTTTTAAGGAGGAAACTAATGTTGAGGATAATGTATATGTAGTTTGTAACTTGTAATCTAGAATGTGAAAGAGCAGGCAAATTTGGCCTGAGAGTAAATAAAAGCATTGAAATGAGGGTTTTTTCCAGAAAAATTAAAGAAAGATGTATCATGCATCAATTACATGTATTTCATGATACATCTTTCCTTCTTTATTTAAAAAAAAAAAAATCATTCTCAAAAAGATTCTCAGGACCAAAAATTTGTTTACATTTTAACCCCAAGACAAGTCACCAGATGCTGACTTTCAAAAAAAAAATCTTGAAGGAAGAGAAGGGTTACGGAGAGAGAGAGAGAGAGAGAGAGGGGGGGGGGGGAGAGAAATAGAGCATATATGTAGCTCAAAGCACTATACAATAGGGTGATATTTCATATTGATTTCAGCATTACATGCACTGTAAGGGTGACAATCTATCCATGCAAACCTGCACCCTTGGTGTACATTGTATGTAGCCACTAATTGTGTGGTATATGTCCATATGGCATATTTCCATTTTAGCTGGCATTTATAATATGCATACTGGTAATCCAGTATGCATATAAATGCACATTATGTAAAGGCAAGTCTGAATCTGATGACCGGGGTGATAATATTTCTGTATTAAAAGTGGCGCTTAGAGGTATACATCAGAGATGTATTAGGCTCTATAAAAATCCAGAATAGTATTATAATTTGCTCTGGATGTGTTGTGAATGATGGTGGTAATGTTCTATACACAGTCATGATGTACATGTACATGTAGCCATATATTATGCAAGGTTTTTTTACATGAACTTGTACATGATGTTTTAGATGGATGTTCTAGTATGTATACATGTACCTAGTCACTCTGGGCTCTATTGAGGCCACAGTTCCACCAGTGTACACATTATAATAGCTAAACAACAGCTACTGTAGTTCTACACGATATATTATATAAAGAAATGTATATTTATTAAATGGTTTATTACTGGTATTAAATGTTTTATTCAATGTATTCTCATTGTGGCAGTGGATATTTTGCCAAATTGCATAAATATTTACTTGGTAAAAATGTAAGAAAATAACATAAAAATATGAATTCCCAATAAGACTATACAACAACACAAAATGTATCATTGTACAAAAAAATTGAGCTCACGTACACATGTACATATATTGCTCTAATGCATAGCTCGACACTAACCTTTTTTTTTGGGGGGGGGGGGGAGTCTGGAATGAAATTCTGGGTTTTGCCTTTATTGAACCCTGTGTTAAAATTCATCAGTTTTGGGGGGTCCGGACCTAAATGCGGGGGGGGGGGGGGGGGGGGGGGGGCATGTGTTATTATTGATGATTCTCACAGATTGTATGAAGATGATCTTATGCATTATTCATTGGTCTCCCCGTGGACCTTATGTGTACAGTTGTCTCACAAAATATTGGAATGAATCTGTATATCATCTTTCAGTAAATTCAGTCCTGCTTTTTACATGTATTTCTCTGTATTTTTACTGTCATCAGCATTGATGCTCACTTGCTCAGATACATGTACATGTAGTTTTGATATTGAAAGTAAGCCCAAGAGTGTTTTTAGGGATGATTTTTTTTTTCTAGGAAAAAGAGGGGAAAAGATTATGCCTGTTAGCCTTGTGATTGGACTAATCATATCATGCATTATATGCTGCCATGAGTTAATGATCCGCAGACACCATAGAGAGACTTTAATTTAGCACACAGGGCTCGGGTGATCCAGACGATGGATGGTGATAGCACATATGCCAGGAATCTGTGTTGAATGGAGACATAAATGATGGAAGGCTGTGAACTCTGTCTCAAATGAGATTACCGGGTTTACCAGCTATCAGTAGCTTAATATCACCTGTCACTATCCTTCACATGCCTCGTTTCACTTCAGTCTGGATTCAATGTTTACCGATACACATGTATGTAGGTTAGGCTGTGCTGGTGAAGGAAGATCATAGGCACTTTAGTTTTGATTATGCAACAACATACATGTCTTCATCTTTATGTGGAATTTCTAATCAGTTTTGAAAATATTCATCAAGTCTGAAAAACATAATGGTCACATGTAAGTCGCCATGTTAAAAGTCCATATTGTGATTTTTAATTTTTCAACTATTTGTAATTACATTAACATGTAGTCAACTAGCTATTATGAGAAGCAGTGAACCACCAGAGCTCCGATTAAGAGTCTGCTGCTCAGCACATTTAACAATTCCATAGAGTTATGGTGAGCAAGCTTTTCATTAAGCCAAGGTGGACCAGCAGCCAACAATTAAAGAAAAGTGGCTCCTGGTCCTCCAGATTTTGGGATAACCAGGCGCCACATTGTTAAAACCAGGAGTCATTTCCTCAATCAAAAATTCAGTCAGTTCAAACGTTTCAAAACTTTCAACTGTGCATCAAAAATGTTTACCGCATAATGCAGATGAACATAACATTATCCGGGATCATTTCATTCAGAAATAAAGGAAAAAGGAAAGAAGAGAAAAAAGAAATATGCACAAGAGATGAGTCACTCATGGGGAATCCCATCGTTTGCTGCGAACAAGCGATCAACTATTTTCAAGAGCAGCGCACAGCAACAACAATGGGGGTACGTATGCACATCAGACCTGCTGAGAAGCAATCCTAGCCAGCCGGCCAAGCTTGCATGCCAGTGGTACGTGCGGCAGCCAGCAGTGCCGCGTAGCAGTAGACTAGCTCCTCGCAACCATTTCAGTAAGTTTTTGTGTCTAAAACAATTGCTGTAAAGTTGATTTTTTTTTCTGGGATTTTGGACAAACTTTGTGGTGGAAAACAGAGCAGTTCATCGGCATATTGCCATGGTGTACCAGGCGCCGATTGGTGATTTTTTTCTGGCGCTTGGGCCTGCTAGTTTGCATTTGAACTAGGCGCAAAAGTCTTCAGACCGGGAGTTAAATTACGCTTGGCGCCCGCTTAATGAAAAGCTTGATGGTTTGGCTGTTGTTCTTTTATGGGTTCTTTAAAATATATAGCACTGAGCTTGGTACATTTTGTAAATTTATGATTTTTCCTATGATAATCATGGGAAATTAAGAATGACAAGAGATGAATGAAAAAGCAAAAACAGATAAAAAGAAAAGAGCAGAGAAAAGAAATGAGATATAGTAGTAAAAGGAAGAGAAAATATACAGGAGATGCCAATAAATGAAAAGAAAAAAGAAAACTAGATGAAAGACACTGCTGAAGCTTATGTACATGCAACAAATGATTTCTTTTCCATAGGTGTGTTGTCATTAGCTCGTCATTAGCTCGAGCTTGAAGAATAGCCCGCTATTTTGAAATCTGTGCCATTAGTCTGAACTCAGCTGAGTGTGCAATCACGTCCATATCAGCTAAACTCTACATATTGCAGTCTAACTCAAGCTATAGCCTAATGTTGGCGCTCATACACGTACATGATGTGATTGATAAGCCAGCTCTTGAAGCTCAAGCTGATGAGGATGTGTCGAAAAATAGCCAGCTATTTGGTGAATTAGTAGGCTATGCTGCTGCAAATAAGTCCAAGATTTTGGTGGCTTGCTTTTTGAGCGAAATAGCGTGTTCATTCCATCTTCAGAGAATTAGCTCGCTATTCTCTGATTAGGCTAATTCATGGGATCAGAAGCTGACTATTCTTCAAGTTCAAGCTGATGGGGATGCACCTGTAGCTCATAATAGAAACTCACTGTGTCTGAGCTCTGCGGTCCAGTCCGTGGAGCGTTGTCTATTTGTGGCTAAAGCTAGCGAAAGGATATGATTCATGATTTGGGTCATTTACACCACATAGTCTTCAGCAAGCATAAATTTGTAGACTATATTCTTTCTTTTTTTTAATTTCACAAATCTCTTGGACAAACAGAAATCTTTGTTTTGCCAGTGCATTTCTCCAGATCACTTCTCCACCACATATCATACTGTAATTTGTTTTTTATTCTTCTTTTTCTACGAGTTTACTGTCACAGAGTGTAGATACAGATTACTATATTAGATAGAACTGACTTCTCCCTCAGGTTGACTTAAAGTTGATGTGAATTGTTGAGAGCCTTGGTAACTTGGCACAGTTGAAACTAGTTTAAATTCTCAGGTACATGTATAGCCAGCACTAGTGAATTAATGACAATTTAAAAAAAAAAAATTTTTTTTACTAGTATTACAGTACATCTAAATTTCCATGTTTACTGGTATTATGTTTACGACAAATTGACAGAATGTCACTTTAAACTAAAGTAGAGGTGCATATACATTGTACCACCGGTACGTACCTTGATATACAGTGGCAGGTAGTGGACTTCACAAAGAGTGGGAGGGCTACAAATCTAACCTTTAGTCTATATACTAATACATGTAGTACCTGTTGAAAATATCTTGCATGCAGCTACCGTATATGTACATGTACCTTTTTATCCCTACTTGCCCCAAATTGTACTGGTGCACATTTTTATGGCAGTTGTACATGTAGGCACCAGTGTAAACAGCCCTGTAAGTATGACTATTTTTATACCTTAGTTCCTTCATGAGTGAGAAATAGAGAGAGATCTTCAATTATTATGTTATTATATAAAGTTAATCACATTCTGCATTTTCCTTTATAAAACATTGTTTTGGTCAGCTTTCTGTATTAGCAGGCTTGTGTAATTCTGCATTGCATAATACTAGAATTTATCCATCTTCCATGTATCTTTGTACAGAGACAGAATTGACATAAATTGTGATAATTTAAGGAGCTGACCAACTAAATGCTAAACCATATGCAGTGTTTATAATGCATATATACTTGTATGAAAGAATTGAAAGTGTTATGCATGCATGAAATACATGTACATGTACTTAGTCCATGAGAATTACACGTATGTATCACTGCATATAGGGTTTTCCCCAATGAAAGATAGAATCAGTCTACAATATTAGGAGGTGTGAGAAGTGTCAACCCTGCCATTATTGAATAACCTCCATGCCCATATTATTGACACACAGCAGTGCACAGCATGCAAGCATAACAATCTCTTGTTGACACACAATATGTCAGCATCCCTCTACATCTACTGTTGGAAAAATCCAATAGCAATTAGCAAGTGCGTACATGTAGTCTACATGAGATACTGACATTTATGGTACCATAGCATTATTAACCATCTAGTTTGTGTCATAATGACCTCCTTTGTTTGGTTCTCGGCTTGTATGAGTCACAAAAAGCTATGCATTATTAATTAAAAGTTACTATATATGAAGTGCGTTTTTGACGGCATCCACTATTAATCTCATACTTGTACGCAGAAGCACACATTAATTGGCTGTGCTGAAGTTGACTTGGTGTGTCTTAACATTACGGATGAGCTGGTGTGGCTATGGCTTGTCTGTTGGTGATCTACATGTACATGTAATTTCCTCTGTACACTAGGGTTGATTTCATATAAACTTGGAGAAAGCACTAAATTTCCAGTTTGATCTTGGGCTCCAGTTGTAATCCATATCTGTGACCCTCCACTACGAAATTACCAATAAGTCAGAAATTTTACAGTTTTACATTTCAACATACATGTAGTTTGAAAGCTTGGACTCTAAAGCTTTTGAATGATGTAGCTTGCCTTGTCAATGAGAATGAGAGCTTGTCAGACAGGCTAATCACCAGAAAAATATAGAAAACAGGATGTAAAGATGAGTGGCCATTCATTCAGGAGTATCATACTGCTCAGTGCTGTCCTGTTGTCTGTTGCACTAATAAAAGGCTGAATAAAAATTCTTTAGTATTGAAAATGAAGGGATTATCAGATTAGGCTCAAACTTGGAGTAGTTTCAAAGGAAGTATACTTCTCTCCTTGTTAAGATTTTAAAAGCCACAAAGTGAATAACTTCTGACTTATGTACACATTTTAATGTAAAGGTTTTACCAAGCATGCTGGCATACTTTTATTATAAAATTCCCCCAAATGGTAATTTTAAAGCAAAGAAAAAATAACTTCTACACTACAGATGGCTCTGAAATTTGAGATGGCACTGCTAGACCAGTAGATGAACTATCAGAAAATATAAAAAAAAACCAGGTTCGCTATTTTAAAGCTGTAAAACTCCCATAGCGATGTATTGGTCCTTTTGTGGGTCACATTTATGGTTTAATGTACTGGTAATTGAAATATTGCAAATGCATAAATATTCATAGTACATTAATTTTCGTGGATTTTGCGCTTCTTTTGGCGAATGGAAATTCTAGAACTTGTGAAAATATTAGCACAATTTCATATGCATTGAACTATCAAATCAAATCTTGCACTCTTGCAAGTGAGTAATTTTGCAGCGTGAATTTAAGAATCTGTGAATATGTTCTTGGGTCCCTCAGCGTGAAAATAACAGAGTTTACAGTAGATGAGTTTTGTTACTAGAAGAAAGTGTGCAGGACATCCCCCACCCCCCCCCCCCCCCCTCCCTTACTAGCTCCTCATTTGAGAGTGAAGCAGAGGATCTTTTCTTTAGTCACAATTCCACCATGTTGTATATACAGGATAATGAAAAAAAAATTAAAAAGCATGGATTGTTCTATTGACAGTTTTCTCTGGAATGAAGATTCATATTCCATTCTTTTGTCTTAAAGTAATTGTGATTAAACATGATTAGGTTCTTTTGTTAGGTCTGAATATCACTTAATGCGTGCATCAGAAATGAATGACATTTTTTTTTTCTTCGTTTTTATAATGATAAACCACTTTTTTTATTTGAATATTATTTAAGGGCAAACATTGTTACATGTCCTGTGCAAAAATATCCATTTAATCTTCCCACCCTCCCCTGAAGAAAAATGCTGTGATAATTTTGAGTACACAGATGTGCACATGCACGTACATGTAGGGTGTTAGTCAGCGAATGACTTTCCCTTGGCAGTAATTGAGTGAAGCATGACCTTGCAGCATCCCAGATAGGGCATTGGGGAGGACCATAGTGATTTTGCAAATTAAAATCACAACCATGTCCCTATGCCTTGTCTTGAAACTTTGGGACTTGGCGGTATTTCCAGAAGTTGGCCTTCCCACCATTGTTCTTTTGCACTAGTAAGAATCCTGTGTTCATTATTGACAATTACCATTGCATAGAAGACTTATCCTCACATCTCTTCAGTATTGTGATTTTGATATTTTGGGTTCCACCATTTCCTGAAACTACTGCTCATTTTAATAGTTCTCTGATTTTCTGTGCTACTATGCAAGCTAGTTTTTAAAGGATCCATTGATTTTCAATCAGTAGAAACGAAATTTTGTGCTTCATTTATATATGCGGATTAATAATAAAGACTTGATTTTACTTTGCAGTCATCTCTATTACCTTTTCATTCATCTTGTTATTCCAATTCAGAGGCATCCTAGGAGTTGGTTACTATGGTAACGAAACAGCTGCTAATGGAGTACAACATTTTATCAACTCTGCCAATGGGATAAACAGCACTGTTACTAATGTGGATTACAAGGTGAGATAAATTTTTTCCCATATTCCAACGAACCCCATTGCCTCTTTTAAATTGTATGTTGAACAGTATATTTTGATCCTGCTAATTTTCCAGAGAGAATTTCATTGTAGATTTCATTAGCACAATATGAAGGTACTGTGTGTTCATTCATGAAATTAAGAAAACATCCCACATGCACCTGAGTCACACACTTGTGATTGTAAAACCAGTGCACACATGTCCTTATGAATGTTGGTTTGCAAAACCTTACTTTCATACCTCTGCACAAATTTCTATAATGAGAATTGACACGTCATCTTGATATCTCTTTTGAGTGACCCATTATTTGTGGTTTTGTGAATTGGCTCCCACTTTGCTTGCTTATATCTTTGTGTTGCTTCTATTATCAGACATCCTAGTATTCTGAAACATTTGTAATTTGATGTAACAATACTTTATTGGCAGGAAATTCTGAAATCCGTAAATACATTTTTCCCATATGTGTGTTTTTGCATCGAATGCAATTGTTGGTTTGTGAAATCATCCATGTTTTTTTTTTTTTTAACGGTGCATATTATTTCCCTTCAAATATCAATATCTATGCTATTTTAGTCAAGAAAGGAGCTTTGAATCATAATTTGTTGTTTTTGTGTGTGCAGTAAGATTTGAGAGAGGATATAAATTTTGTAATGTCACTTAAAAACTTATCAGAGAAACCAAGCAGAGATTTCAACAATTTTGAATCACAATTAAATATGGGTTACATCTATCTCTGGTCAAAGGTCAAAAGTGAATGAACTCCCGTTAAAATTCTGCACTCCCAGTAATTTTCCAGAGTCTACATATATGTATGCAAAACTTGTAGGCCTAAAATGTGTGCCAACAGAATTTGCATATATATATATATATATATATATATATATATATATATATATATGTGTGTGTGTGTATGCAAATGAAAATGTGAGTTATATTTGGTTTGTGAGAGGTCTACTCTGAATAAATAGTTGTAAGGTAAGAGCATCAGGTCTATTAGAGCTTCTTTCTTTTCTTTTTTCTTTTTTTTTTTTTTTTTTTTTTGGGGGGGGGGGGGGCTTTTTGTAAGGCCTGTGATGGGAGGACTTGGCACTTTCAGGTTTTTTGTTTTGATATTACAGTTGTTGTTGCTGCTGGACACTACTGTAAGTGAATTTTTATGAGTGTAGTAATGACATCATCAGCACCATTAAAGATCTCAAACTATTCTAATAATTGTTTTCCCTATCAGATCAAGAAGATTGAGGATGATCTTGGCAGTGTCATTATCTCTGAGATAGCAGCATTAAATAGTTCACTTCGAAGGACAGTGACCAATGAGACAGCTTTAAATATCATGCTAGAAATGACTGGTGCATTAACTGAGGCATCTGAGAAAGCAGCAGCTAATCTGACTGATGTCAGTGAAAAGATATCTCTTGGTGGGATAGATAGTAGTCATCTCATCAATACCATTGCTTTCTATGACTATTTCAGGTGAGTATCAATACCATTGTTACCATGACCATTGCTTACTATGACTACTTCAGGTAAGTATCAATACCATCGCTTACTATGACTACTTCAGGTTAGTACAGTACCATTGCTTACTATGACTACTTCAGGTTAATATCAGTAACATTACTTACTTTGACTACTTCAGGTTAGTATCAATACCATTCCTTAGTATGACTACTTCATATCAGTATCATCAGTTACTGTGTCTCCCCCCAGGTGGTATCATTGCTATGACTGATGTCATTGAGAAGGTATCTCTAAGTGGGATAGATAGTACATCTCATCAATACCTTTGCTTACTATGACTACTTCAGGTTAGTATCAGTACCATTTCAAGTTAGTATGATCAGTTACTGTGACTACTTCAGGTCATTATCATCAGTTGCTAGATTACTGTAGGCTAGTATCATCAGTTACTATGACTACTTCAGGTTAGTATCAATACAATTCTTTAGTATGACTACATCAGGTCAGTATGATCAGTTACTGTGACTACTTCAGGTCATTATCGTCAGTTGCTAGACTACTTTAGGCTAGTATCATCAGTTACTATGACTACTTCAGGTTAGTATCAATACAATTCTTTAGTATGACTACATCAGGTCAGTATGATCAGTTACTGTGACTACTTCAGGTTGGTATCATCAGCTACTATGACCACATATGAGAAGGCAGCAGCTAAACTGACTGATGTTCAGTGAGAAGATATCTCTTGGTGGGATAGATAGTAGTCAGTTCATCAATACCATTGCTTACTATGACTATTTCAGGTTAGTATCAATACCATTGCTAGTACTTCTACTTCAGGTTAGGATCATCAGTTATTGTGACTATTTCATGTTATTATCATCAGTTACTATGACTACTTCAGGTTTGTATCAA
Source organism: Echinometra lucunter (assembly GCA_029962745.1). Lineage (NCBI taxonomy): Eukaryota > Metazoa > Echinodermata > Echinoidea > Camarodonta > Echinometridae > Echinometra > Echinometra lucunter. Next base: position 7,881,822 of record CM057155.1, read on the forward strand.
TACCATTCCTAAGTATGACTACTTAAGATCAGTAACATAGTACTGTGACTACTTCAGGTGAGTATCATCAGTTACTGTGACTACTTAGGTTAGTATTATCAGTTAGTTACTATGACTAATTCAGGGTAGTAGCATCAGCTACTATGACTACTTAAGGTTAGTATCATCACTTACTATGACTACTTCAGGTTAGTATCATCAGTTACTGCGACTACTTAGTTTAGTATCTTCAGTTACTATGACTATTTCAGGTTATTAGGATCAGTTACTATGACCACTTCAGGTTAGTATCATAATTACTATGACTCCTCAGTTTTAGAATTATCAGTTACCATGACTACCTCAGGTTAGTATCATGAATTACTATGACTACTTCAGGTTAGTATCATCAGTTACTATGACTACTTCAGATTAGTATCATCAGTTACTATAACTCCTTCAGGTTAGTATCATCACTTACTATGACTACTTCAGATTTAGTATCATCAGTCACTATGACTACCTCCGGTTAGTATCATCAGTTACTGTGACTACTTCAGGTTAGTATTGTCAGTTACTATGACTACTTCAGGTTAGTATCATTGTTTACTGTGACTACTTCAGGTTAGTTTCATCAGTTACTGTGACTACTTCAGGTTAGTTTCATCAGTTATTATGACTACTTGTATTTCAGGTTAGTATCATCAGTAACTTTGACTATTTCTGGTTAGTATCATTAATTACTATGACTACTTCAGGCTGTAGCATCAGTTAGTTTTACTACTTCAGATTTGAATAATTTCATCAGTTACAATGAATTAGTGTAAGATGTTGACAGATTGTCCACATAATTTATTCATTCCTTACAATGCCTTCTTCAGTGTTTCATTGTAGTTGTTTCAGTGCTATGTAGAAAATAACCATATTATAACTAAGTTATTTCATATTGTATATGTCAGCACTTTATGTATCAAACAATCTTTTAAAATCTGCTGTCATGATTATCTCAAACTTCTGAAGCTTCACCTAATCTTTTGTCATGAACTACGGAATCCTATTATGAATTATGTTTGAAAATTTTATATTACAGTTGGATGGGGGTCATACTGATTTTGACCTTTCAACTTGTGACCTGTCTTTTCATCCTGCTGGCAGCATCTAAGGCCTCTAGATATTTCTTAGTTTTGTAAGTAAATCTAAGGGGTTTCTAGTTTATTTTCACTCTGAAAGACCAACACATTTCATGCAAACTACTGAATATGCCATTTTTTTTTGGAGGGGGGGGGGGACTAAAACAAGAAAACAAGAATTGGAGTATTGGTCATAGGATTGAGATGTTCTTGAAATTATGTCTAGTTTACAATAATACATGGAAAGCTTGGCATTAGGCCCTTCCGTAATATAAATTTGCTTCAAAGTTATTCACTTTTTATTTACTGTTCATTTAATATTGATCTATTTTCATCAAATAATATTCTGCATTTACGTAGCGCCCAATACATTTCTCTGAGATGTGTCTAAGCACTGTACAAAAATATTATTACCCAGATTCAGGATTGCCCGCACGCAATGTGTGCACCTTCTCCACTCCCGAGCATTTCAGCTAGGCTTCATTTTACAGGTGCTCACAATGCTAAAAAAATCACAATTTTTATCTAAGGAAGATTTGAAACTTCAACACAATTCCAGTGGTCATTTCCTTAACAATTTACTACTTTGTAGGTATCCCTATTTTCATTTGGTCGAACTAAATTTTACAGTTATTCACTTGTGTTACGATGATTTGTTTGTTGCAGGTCTAGTATCCTTAGTATCATGTGCATATTGATGATCTGGTGTTTGGTTGCAGCAGAACTCTTCCTGGAAGTGGTAAGTACACTGTTAGCTTTAATTCTATTCACAGAGATTACTATGCTCAGTAAATGATGTGGAGTACTGTGAAAATGAAAGTTTTCGCGCGATGAACTTTTCACACTCAGCCAAATTGAACATGAACATTTTTAATTTTCACAGACAGTTACAGTGTAGGATATCTGTATTCATGTGCATAATAAACAAAATATTTTGTGTGGTTTTATTTTCCCGCAAGTGTCGTGCTGCGCAAAATGCGCGAAAATTTCAAGACCACGAAATATTCCACGAATACAGTATTTAAGATAAGGAAAAGAGAACAATATAGGCAAGTCTAAGCTATTTTGTCCGGTATGTTACCTGCTACATGCCATGGGGAATTTTGGTTATGTGAGGACTGAATCAAGCTTATAGGCCTACAAGTTATGTGATGACTGAATCAGGCTATAGCCCTACAAGTTATGTGATGACTGAATAAAGCTTATAGGCCTTCAAGTTATAGTTTGAATCAGAGATCATATCATGTGAAATCATATTTATTCAGTTCATCTGCACAGTGCCATTGTACAATTTTTATTGTAGAATTTCATAATTAGTACTGGATAACATAATTATGATACATACCCAATAATAGATTTGCCCATATCATAATAGTATGTGCTTAGTATGAGAATGGAATATTGTTACATGCATATCTAATAACACTCAACCTAGATAGATAGAGGAAACACTGATATCGCAGTTCGTCACAGAAAGCAACATACCTGAAAGGGCACGATATGATGCATATGAATGTTAAAGGCCACTTGGAAGAAACATTTTGACAAAACAAGTACCCCGTGTTTCCTCCATGTTTTCAGCTTTATGAACCAGTAAGAATGCCACTGGGGCTATAGGTGATGGAAGTTACAGTATCTGCATCAAGAGTGGTTATTAAGAATGTACTAGAGCAGTGAGTTCCATACGTTATTTAATGTTTGTAGAGATGAGAAAAGTAATACAGTCAAACCTGCTTTAATAGCCACCACCTGTCTATAAAGCTTCCCTTGAATGTGGTTTCTCTTTGGAGGATGAGCTACAGGAAACCTGTCCATAAAGACCACCTGCCTATAGACGGATCCGGCTTATCGTTGAGGGCAGCAGATGATTAGCCACCGATCAGCCAAAACTGCAGTGTCCCCATAGAGTTAGTGCAGTGTGGTGGCCCACAGCTGTATGTAGCACGCAAAGATTATAAAGCGTACACTTTATGATCTTTGGAAGGGGTGCAGGAGAGAAATCCATTCCCAACTATAGAGTTACATGTACATACGCACTATGATATGCACTAACTTGGGGACACCGTAGTAATGGCACTTGCCCATAAATCGCTCCTTGGATCGGTCTATCAAGACCACTTTTCTTGTCTCCCCCTCGAATTGTCATTATATACAGGTTTCACTGTATATCAATGTATCTTTTTACAGGGCATGGGTGATCTGTGTGTAGCTCCCGATAAGTATATCATAAGTGAAGCCAGTGGGAAATCAGAAATATCGCAGGGTAAGTCACTTTGAATGCTTATTTCATTTTAAGTCTTGAACTTACTATCCTTTGAGAAAATTCTTCTTTCTCTGAGTTATGTGATAGACGATCAATCATCAATTTTTAAAAGAATTATGAATACGTGTATGTGTAGAGATGAAAAAAATAATAGAAAAATTAATTGTAAAAAACAGTTTGGCAGAAATGAATGCTGTAGTTTAACATATGAAATGAAATTTTGTATGATACATCTTATGATATAATTTAAGAATTCATTTTCATATTTTTCACAGTCAGTTTTAGATAATTTAGCATATTGATATTGATTGATTGATTGATTGAAACAGTTTATTATAATAAAAAAAAAGTCAAACATGCAGCTCAAGGGCTGGAAATATTTGATTTACATAGTACCGGTAAATCAAAATAATACATGCAAATATATGCAAATCACATATAGAAATTATGTGGTATAGTTACATCTGATATAAGTCACTAATAAAATTTGCGACTTACATGTATAACATAAAGTTCTTATTTGTGAGTTTTTATAAAGTTCCAGCAGCTATTTCTATCAGAGACGGTTTCCATGAACATTTACCAGTATGCAAATCATTTATTACAGTTAGAAAATTAAGACTGATACCTGGGGTACTTCATGTACTGGTTAATTCTTCCACATACATGTATATGTGCACACAAGTAGATAGAGAAATTCAAGTCCCATCCATGCATTCAAGTATTGTGGAATGGTAGAGTGGAATAGGAAATGTGTGTTGACATGACAAAATATGATTTTACATACATTTTGTATTAATTGAAGCTCTGGTAAGGCTATCAGCTGGATACAGTAATCAGATCATTAAATCTGGGGGGTGTTTCACAAAGACGAAGATTGACTAAAATGGCAGGCCATTCATGCCACTGTTTGCTTTCACCATCGGTCTCTCAAGGGATGCGCAAATCATTATCACAAATTTGAAGAATTTACATTTTTGTTTACTTCATCAATGAAATATAAAAAAATTGTCAATTCTGCAGATTTGTGACCATGAGTTGCAAATCCTTTGAGAGATCCATGGTGAAAGCAAACAGTGGCATGGATGGCCAACCGTAGTTAAGTGCGATTTTAGTCAATCTTAGTCTTTGTGAAACACCCCCCTGTAGTGTGTTTAGTATGGAATCCACCTTGTAATTTAGACTGGCATAAGTACATGTACGCACATGAGCATATTTAGAAGCAAAATGAAAAAAAAAGGAGAGGAATATAAGAGATAAAGAAAATCACGGGAGGGAGAATACAGGATTACATGTACATCATTGTGTATGCTTTATAAAATATATTAGGTTTGCCTCCATTACATTATGCTTTACAATAATGTAGGGAAGCCCTTTTAAAGCACACAGAGTCATTATCATAATGTGATATGTGCTAATGGAATATTATTATTATCATTATAACTTCATCATACCATTGTTGTAAATGCATTATCAAGTTATTGCTTTTACTCCTGTAGTTAACAATGACATACCTACCATAGAATATGAACCTCTATTGAATATGTTTATACTTAATTTGCATGTGAATAAAAATTTGGCCGTGGGATATCTTACAGTCAGCTTCCTAATAATAGGCCTGCTTTTTTTTTAATACTGCTAGTGCATGATACCAAGTATGAAGTGAAAAATGAAAGTGAAATAACATTCTGGTTATCTTAATTGTCAGTGGTTCATCACATTGCTTTCGATACATGTATATGATGGCAAAATAAAATGAACAAGCTAAACTATGTTTTTTTTTAAAGCTAAGTCTCATATTTAGGTGAAACTAAGTAACAAAGACATCACAGTGATGATTTATTACACATTATTCATTCTGAGCTCATCACTGGCTTTGATTTGCTTTGAATATAATACAGCCTACGCTAATTGGACAGCTTGGTGTTTTTTGATTGTTTGTTTTTCAGAGTACCTTTCACCTTCCAGCTTCCTTTTTTTCTTGTTGTCATAATAGGTTGGATTTTATTTTTTCAGCTTGTACAAGCGAAACACCACTTCTGCAGATTGTTTTCTTGGCTAGTTTATTGAACCATAACTCAAACTACATACATGGCACATAACACCCATTCGTGACAGAGGTCCACATTTTGTGGTTTGGCCTAATAACTTTTGATGCAAAGCCCTAAAAATCATACCAGATACATGAGCAGAAAGAGCAAAAAATTCTACACAAACTGTGCCCATTTTGGTTGCCTCAATACATGTATTCGTTGTTTGATGCTGAAATTTTTTTTAAAGGAAAATGAGCATTAAAATCCTTAAATTGGCAATGTGATAGAAAGTTTAAAATCACTGTTTTCCCCTACAAATTGGCAACTTTTTGACTTCTCATCATAATTTCTGTCAATTTACATTCATTTCAGATACATGACATTTTATAAGAAAAATGTAGCAATAAAATAAAAATGTTGGTGTTGCCAATTTGAAGAATAAAAGCTGATCAAATTAGGCTTTAAATAATTCCTGTCACAAACATAGCATACATGAAACCAGATAGTAGAAGGTATGTTGTGACAAAAATGAGCTAGAAATTAGCACTAAATAGAGGCAAATCTTGTAACTAGATGCCAATTTTTAAAAGTGATTCAGAACAAATTATTATTGCTTGACAAGTTAAAATCTCCTTTGTGTAACGAAACTCACAAATGATTTTTTTTTTTTTTTTGTCGTAGTTAAGGAAGAGTTCTGTATTGTTGGGGCGTTGCTTAAGGAGGAGTTTTGTCTATCAGTTAAGGAAGAATTTTGTGTTGTTATCATATCAGTTAAGGAAGAGTTTTGTGTTGTTAGGGCATTGGTTAAAGTTGCTATTCATAGGTTTTGAATATGCTTGAATTTCATATCAAAATAAAGTTTATGGTGCATAAATCACTATGAAACCGACTGAAACTTTTGAAAAGTAAATGGGAAACAAATATTGCCTGTCACAAATTGATTAAACGGACCCCCAATGTTGCCTGTGCATACATTGCCGAACTCGATGCGAGATCCGTGACGTCATCATATGGACAATAGCCTGTAATGCGGTGTGTTGTGAATGTGGTGAATGTGTAGTGTCGTGTCCGAGTGAGTGATTAAAACGATGTTTCTGAATTGTTTGGATGAATTCAACATTTTGTGAATGTTTTCAAAGTATGTGTCAACCATTCTATTTAACATAATTCATATCGTAATTCTACAAATTAACGATGACTCTTTGCTATTAGAAAGGGAAAAAAAGCCCATAATATAATAGAACAGTCTCCCTTGTACATGCTATGTAACGGTTGTGGGGCATACCATTTTAATTTTAGGGGTGTTATAATTCACGAAAGACGGAGGGATAGACGGAATATTTTGTTTTCTTGAATTTAAAATTGTTTTCTTGGTGAATAGTTTGAACTTGTAAAGAAAATATAGAGACGGTAATCACCTTACTGCTAATTTTTTTTTCTTTTCTATTAAGTAGCTAATTTATATTTACATGTGCTTATAAGCTCAAGTTAACTTTTCCATACTCGGCATTTCAGTGTAGTCAATTGTTTGTATGCAGTAGGTAGGTGAAGTAGGTGAGGCGAAGGTGAGAGTAATTTGGTTTGTGATTCAATTAGGCCTTTGGGGATAGTCTTAACTCAGTTATAATTTCGTATCTGGGTTATTTTTACTGTTTAATTGCTTGAAAATCATCGTAACCTGCACTAAAAAAATAAATTCCTTGAAAAATATTTTTCGAATGAAATTCCTTATCGAAATCATGTTTAATCAGAGTATTACAGGCAAAAACCCTTGATAAAGACTTGAAGCTATGCTATAAATAATGCAAGTATGTATGATATTCATCTCTACACCCCGGCTCTACACTATGTGAGATCAGTGGTGACGTCCAGTCTCTGTACGCAAGCTAGCCATTCCTATCATAATAAATACGAGATTTTAGTAAAGAGGAATGTTGTAGATCAAGATAGTTTCGACAAGAAGCATCAATTTTCCTTAGACAACAATATTATCTAGGTAACTTTTACATACAATCATGATTTGTCAAGCGCGTCTCTTAATCAGTTCTGTCTCTGAGAATTTGATGCAACGTCGTTTTGGGATGTAGTTTGACGTTTGCATCCCGGCCGGGCTTGGCTTTCTTTGTCATTTTCATGTCAATATCCTAGTTTAAATTCTTTTCCTTTGACCAAAAAAGAAAAGAAAATCGACTCGTCAATGAGGTAATGTAAATATTAAACCACTGCAGTTTTGCCTCCTCTCTTAATAACAGTATTTAAAATTCATCAAAATTGCATGCGATCATCTCAATGCACAATGTTTTATTACGTGCATGCACTAGCTCGCCACAGATCGTCCATGTGCCTACGTCATCATTGGGGACCCGTTTCGCTTGCAGCCACTTCCGGGTTCTGAGAATCAGAGGGGCGTTTTTGGAAAATGTGTTTTTAGATTTCTTGGAATTTACAGGAGCAATAATGAACACCACTGTCTTCTACATACTTCCCTGTTTCCATCCATATATAATTTACCTTATTCCGTGATTTTCTTTGAATTTAACCTTTAAGGAAGAGTTTTGTGTCGTTATATCAGTTAAGGAAGAGTTTTGTGTATCAGTTAAGGAAGAATTTTGTGTAGTTATATCAGTTAAGGAAGAGTTTGGTGTTGTTAGGACGTTGGTTAAAGAAGAGTTTTGTGTTGTTCGGGCATTGGTTATTAAAGGAAGAGTTTTGAGTTGTTAGGACGTTGGTTAAGGAAGAGTTTTGTGTTGGATATCAGTTAAGGAAGGGTTTTGTGTTGTTAGGGTGTTGGTTAAGAAGGAGTTTTGTGTTGTCACCATATCAGTTAAGGAAGAGTTTTGTGTTGTTAGGGTGTTGGTTAAGGAGGAGTTTTGTGTTGTCACCATATCAGTTAAGGAAGAGTTTTGTGTTGTTAGGGTGTTGGTTAAGGAGGAGTTTTGTGTTGTCACCATATCAGTTAAGGAAGAGTTTTGTGTTGTTATTATATCACTTAAGGAAGAGTTCTGTGTTGTTGTATCAGTTAAGGAAGAGTTCTGTGTTGTTTGGGCTTTGGTTAAGGAAGAGTTTTGTGTTGTTGCTATATCAGTTAAGAAAGAGTTTTGTGTATTCATATCAGTTAAGGAAGAGTTCTGTGTTGTTAGGGTATTGGTTAAGGAAAAGTTTGGTGGTGTTGCCTATTATATTGTATTTGATGATATGACATTATGGTCATGTACATGTATTTCTTATTGAAATGATATTGGTGAGAATTCCTTGGATGTCAAGGACCTTAGTTATCAAGAAAAAAACAAACTATTTTATGCACTTGTATCTTATTTTATTTATTTCATTTGTACAGAGGTTCTTGAGTACTACATTCAGTGCACAGAAAGCAGTATAAATCCATTCAGCTCGGTGAGTTGTACAAATAAGATTGAACTACATTGTATTACATCTATTACTACATACTAGTAATATACAGTATAGCCAATAATCATTAGGATGTGCTGGGGAATTCTAGTAGACAAGCACATTAACATCCTGTTTATGCCTCCGCCCACCGTAGGTGGTTGCCGGAGGCATTATGTTTTCGGGTCGTCCGTCCGTCCGTCCGTCCTGTTTTCGTTCTCGCGATAACTTAAGAACCGTTTGACAGATCAACTTTAAACTTGGCTCGTGTATCCATATGGGAGGGACAATGATCTGATTAGATTTTGGAGTCTCAAGGTCAAAGGTCAAGGTCATAGAGGTAATAAAACACATAAAAATGGCTCGTTCTCACGATAACTTAAGAACCATTTGACAGATCAACTTCAAACTTGGCACAGGTATGCATATTGGAGGGACAATGATCTGATTAGATTTTGGGGTCTCAAGGTCAAAGGTCAAAGGTCTTAGAGCTCATTATGTACATAGAAATGGTTCGTTCTTGTGATAACTCAGTAACCATTTGACGGTTCAACAAACTTGGCTCATGTATGCATATGGAAAGGGCAATGCTTTCATTAGATTTTGGGGTCACAAGGTCAAAGGTCAAGGTCAAAGATGTCATTGTATAAATGAAAATAAATCAACATGAAGTGCCATTTATTTCTGATTTGGTAATGGCGGAGGCATAAAGTTCGACCACGTGTGGTCGAAGATTCATCTAGTTAATTCAGTTTTTAAATATCAAATGAAAATACAAATAAATGTACATCAACTGATAGAAAATTATGTTGCTGTTAAGATGGTTATACATCACTGAGGCATGATGAATTATGGTTCGTGATTCACAACATTCATTTTCAAACCCTTCTGCGATTAATGGACCTTAATTCATCATGCCTCAACAAAGAGGACTTATGATTCTGTCAATTTTATAGCAATACACTTTCTCTTTAATTTTTGTACAATTAATCATATTTCATTCAGCATTTATACATGTACTCTTTTTCTTTTTCTTTTTTTCTTGAATGCTTTTTAAAGTCAAAATGTTAATACCTTCAGACAGGAAGAACCTTACTGTCTGTTGTAGTGAAAGTGAAATGTTCTAATTTCACATAAACAAATGGTGGAGGAATTTATAGGATAGGCAGTATGATGTCATGCAAAATATGTCAGGGGATTTTGGTTGAATGTCTGAGATAAGGAAGAGGAAGGTTTTACACATTTCCTGCTATTGTTTCAAATGTCACATAGTGGGGGTGTACATTAAACACTATTCACTTGACCTTTTTATTTTGAAAAATGAAAATGCCATGATATTCTATTTATTCCTTCATCTGCTCTGCAGATGTTATTACTGTTTGGTTAATTTTACATTTGAATTAATTTTTCTTCATGGCCACAACTCATGATTACCTATAAGAGATGTAAATGATGTTAGATAATATATATCTGTCCAGTCATAAAACACAAGAGCTATTGAATGAGGGTGTATTGACGTACATTGGATCCTTTTAGTTTCAGCTCTACTTGTACTTCGTACAGTGAATTATACTGAAACTGAAAGTGTTCTGATAAATGTATTTCAATTGAGTTGTTATAGCACAAATACTCATTGTGTAATCACACTGACCAACCAGTTAGGATTTAAATAGTGAAACAGATAGTTGTGTAGTAGTCCAAGACCAAGATTTCCATCAATTTCATTGTCTCCTCCAACATTTCTTCAATTTTTATTCTTTAGTGAATGACAGTATAACTACTATATGTAACTTTGCAATAACAAAAACAGATTATGCTTCTGTAGCGTGTCATACAGGGTGTCTCTATGCACCGTCATGATTTTGCTATATACTATTTGGATGTTTGTTTGCTTGTTTGTCTGGTTTTTTGTGTTTTTGTCAGTGGTTGTATTACATCTCCGTCCATATGTCAGTGATAGTAATTTGTTATTACATTGAGGATACTCATTATTGTGAATTAAGTAGAATATTCATAAAATGTTTATGATTATGGTATAGAATGTGAAATAAATGCATACGATTTTATATTTTTAGGCAATTACTGAAGCTAACAATGGCCTGGCTTCAGCCCAGAAATCTGTAACATCTCTAGCGGATATGGTAAAGGAGTATGCCCCATCAGCACTGGTAAGATTCTATGACATCTATTCTTCTACACATTATTAAAACGGGTGATGAGTGTAAGCTTTAACCCATTCGTGACAGCAATTATTTAAGGCCTAATTTGATCATCTTTTATTCTTCAAATTGGCACCACCAACATTTTTATTTTATTGCTACATTTTTCTTATAAAACGATATGTATCTGAAATGAATATAAATTGACAGAAATTACGATGAGAAGTCAAAAAGTTGCCAATTTGCAAGGGAAAACGGTGATTTTAAACTTCTATCACATTGCCAATTTAAGGATTTTAATGCTTATTTCCTCTAAAAAAAATTCAGCATCAAACAACGAACACTGACGCATCCAAAACGGGCACAGTATATGTAGATTTTTTTGCTCTTTCTGCTCATGTATTTGGTATTATTTTTAGGGCTTTGCATCAAAAGATATTAGGCCAAACCACAAAATGTGGACCTCTGTCACGAATGGGTTAAAGGGATGGTGTTTTATTCCTTACTGTACCTACATGTATATTATTGGATATTAATAATAATATAATATATATAATAAGCATAAATTTATATAGCGCAGTTACTATGCAGATATATTCAGCTGCGGTAGTTCAGAGCTCCTTTTTACTTAATTCTACAAAATATATTACCTTAACTGAACAAATATGATTTCAACTTGGATTTAAAGACATTTATGGATGGAGAGCTTCGTATTTCAATTGGCAAGCTATTCCACAGTTGAACATGAACCTATAAAATGATATTGCATTTCTGGTTAATTATCAAGTTTGCAAAGTGTGACATGTTCCTGCTTGAAACTCCAGATAATTATAAGAATAATAGAATCAGCTCTAGAATTATAGGGTTTTATAAGTCTTGAAGTGGGAGAAAGGCCTTAGAAGTTATCAAATCAGTCCTTTGATTGGTTTGTTATTTATCTTTATTTAAAATCAATCAGACTTATTCCCAGACTAGGAAGCTTTATTACAGAGCACCAGAAATTTTGTTGTATTTTTCAAAGTGCACCAGCAATGCAGAAAGATTCACATCGATGATTCTTCATTTCTATTTGTGAATATAATTTATATAGTCTGGATACAGTCAGGTCATAATGTCTTTAAAGGTATGGGCAATTCCACAACATATGGGACACAGAGCTCAAAATTTGAAATCGCACTGTGCCCTCTTAATTCCAAATAAAAATCTAAAATTACTACAGGGTCTTCTTTTTGTTACAAATAAACATTTAAGATAAAAAAAATTTCAAGTCGACTTTCTTACGGAGAATAACATAAACAAATAAAAATTTGCAAATATGGGACTATGGTCAGGGAAGTGTGCTTTAAATGCTTTTTATTCTTATATTTAGTCATTTTTCTCAGATTTTTTACTCATCTAATAGATTTTAATGGATTACTTTAACAGATTTTGGGTAGTTAATGAGTGAAACACTAATGGAAACGTTGAATTTAAGCGTAATGTCAGTTATGTAACGTCAGTTACCAACATGTCTTCAGTAAATCTTTCATGGCACTAAAACAAAATATTCAAATTGCTCATTATTTTGCACATCTCTTCCCAGGAACCTAGGTGTATTGTCAAATGAATTACATAATCCTTACAAGTCTGAAACATGAGATATATAAATTTGATTCTACATCATCATTTTCCATGTCTTTTTTCGTAACATCAGTTACCGACACATTTTCGCTAGCTGTGTGATAAGAAATGCAGTTTGAGATAAAAACTGTCCATGTGTTTCTTCCCTAGTATCAACTTATTTATCTATAGTAATTAAAAGCCGAAACAAGTGTCATTCACAAAACTACAATATAAGCAATACCACTAGAACTCTGTCTTGGTAACGTCAGTTACCGTGGAATTGCCCATACGTGAAATCAATACTATCATAGAGTATATTTCACCTGCCTGTAACATAAAGAGATACAATCAATCTTACGATCAATTGTAACTCTTTAGTACATGGTTTGCCACAGACTTACGATTCAAATCAATCGTAAGAATGATTTTATTTTTGTTATGTTACACATGAAATATACTCTGATTTAGTACTGTTTTTATTGCAATATATTCTTCCAATAATGCCTAAAGCATAAGTCACTGTGTGTGCAAAACTAAGTACCACATCTTTTCCAGTGCATGTGTACTTTTCAAATCATTTATACAGAGACGCCAAGGTCAAAGACCTGTAATGCGTGAGATTGCCAGGCGTTTGTATAATATATATGGTGATAGGCTGTGTTGTAGGCGTGAGAAAGAGATTTTGGGGGGTGAGCAAGAGCCCCCAGTGCGGAAGTCTCATGCCTAATGCGTGAGACTTGACATATCTGTTGATATTTAGTTTCAACCAGAAATAAGTAATATATGATATTAATCTTCTTGTATTTTTTTTTCCAGATCTATGTTGATGCTGTTCAGGTTACCTTGAATAATGTGACGGAATGTACACAACAAGTGACAGCATTGGTAGACTGTACTGGCATTCACAAAGACTATATCTCAGCTGTACATGGCATATGTTATCATACAGTGTAAGATCAACTTTGCTTTGGGATCTTTTGAGGGAAAATGGAGTGTTTGGAAAATATAGTAAAAATGATTACGGATGATATGATAGGTCAAATCAGTCTGAGTTTTATACTTATTCACGTATAATGATTTTTTTTGTCTTGCCTGCATAGCAGAGCAAGACTATAGGGGTCACTTTTTCTATCAGTGTTGTCATCAACAATAATGCTTTAATCACAATAACTTTCTATGTAATTGAGATAGAATCACCAAATTTATACCACAGGTACATCTCTTAAAGGCGCAGGTCAAGTTCGAAATTGAGTACAGTGTGACAAGGTGAAAGGTCAAAAGGTCAATTAACTTTTTGCAGAAAGCACTGTAATCACCACTCTCTATGGATTTGAGGTAGAATGACCAAATTCATACCACAGGTACATCTCTTAAAGGTGCGGGTCAAATTCGAAAATGCATACCGAAATAGAACTTACACCATGTGGTTCATGGATGACATGAGCATAAAGGGATATTTTTATAGTAAGATTGGCTTATGAATTTCAGCAGTAGTATGCATGTAATCTAGCAGGAGAAAAGTATATTTATTGAATACTATAAGAATGAAATAAATAATTAGTTTTGAGAATGCTCCAATCTAGATATTCTTCCCTGTGATTGAAATGATATCATCTTTAACAGTTGTTTTATTTGTTTCTTTTCTTTCCTCAGAGCTGGTGTTGGATTCCTCCTAATAAGTGGCATAGTGTTGGGTCTACTGCTTACATTGGTTTTATGTATGTCATCAACCCTGGCATCTAGGATTGCAAGAAGGTTTGTTAGTGAAGCATCTTTCTGTGATCCATGTTATAAGGACCAGAGTGATCTGTTTTTAAAGCATTCTGTGTTGAACTTCTTTTTATAAAGACTTCAGTTTTTCTGTTGGACCATTCTTTATTAACCCTTAAGCTGCCAGGAGCCCACACAGTGATCTGCGTAGAGTTGCCAATATATGTTTAGTTGCATGCTCACACATGCATACTTCCCTACGCCTGCAATACTGTACATGTGGCTGGCACAATTGGGATTAAACCATTCTTGATAGGACTGAAGTTATCTGTTTGAATATTTTTTGTTTTTGACTCAATGCAGGAAGATCAATTATGAGGTAGATCAAGAAGATCCTTTCCTCCCTCCTCCAACCGCTACTGCTACCTTGGAGAGATTCAGAAGAAGAAATCAAGAATCAACCGATTCAGCCCGGGCTACGCCCCCTCCTCTTGCCCCTATCTCACCTACCAGACCCCATTCACAGCATGGTTTTGGGTAAGTTGCTCCACTCCTTCTCTCCTCCCCCTCCCCCACCCCCCCCCAATCTTAGCCAGAGCTACATATCCTACCAGACCCCATTTATAGCATGGTTTGGGGTAAGTTGCTCCACTCCTCTCCTCCGCCCCCCCCCCCCCCCTCCATCTCTTACCCAGTGCTATATATCGTACAAGACCCCATTCCCAACATGGTTTGGGTAAGTTGCTCCACTCCTACTCTCCTCTCCACTGCCCATCCCCCATCTCTTACCTAGAGCTACATATCCTACCAGATCCCATTCACAGCATGGCTTTGGGTAAGTTACTCCATTCCTTCTCTCCCCACCCCCTCCCCATCTCTTACTTAGAGCTACATATCCTACCAGACCCCATTCCCAACATGGTTTGGATAAGTTGCTCCCGTCCTTCCCTCCTCCATACTATGTGCATTACATGCACTATAAAGACTTTTCATGACATTGTTGGAAATCCATTAGACCTGTTTACTAATGTTATTAAAATTTATGCACACTTCTCTCCAGAAGCCTTTGTTACCAACTATTCAGGTCACCTGTTATGCATAATGGCAATGAAGTCCAGTTTGCATACATTAGTTGCTGCTATTTCGGGCATTCCTCTGGCAAGCTCCTTAGTTGTTAAAGGAAACTTCGTCAACCAGTATGCATAAAATTAGCAAACGGGTCTATTGGAAGAAATGCTCTCATGTATTTTCCTGTCAGTTGAGAAGGCTTCCTAGGGCCGCTTATTTTTCATTCATATTGATTTTGTTTATATATTCCATCTCTAAGAATTAAATGCAAAGTTTGTTGATTGAATATGCTAATATTCTCCCTGAACTCGTGTACCATGTATTTCTGTCATTTTTGCATTTTTAAAAAAATTTTCCTTATTATACTAAATATCTTCCATGCCATGCTTTGTACTCATGTGAATTCACCATCCATTAATCATTAATATGCAATAACATTTTAAGTAAATCAAGAGTTCTCGTAATGGAATGCATTTAAGGAGAAATAACTCTACATTTCACCTTTTTTTCTCTTTACTCGGCTTTTTCAAATTCTCTACAAAACCCTGGGGGCAGATACTATTCCTGCCCCCAATAAAAAACAGAAAATTTGTCCTGCACATTCACTGTATATTTGAGTTGCTTATTTGAGAATGTTCATATTGATCATTACCAGAACTCTTTATTTTCAATTGTTTTTGCTGCTTAATCTACTGTCAAAAGTGAACTTGAGCAATCTGTACTTTCACTTTGAATTCTCCCTATTGCAAATATGATATTCAATATTTCTTACACACAGTGCAGACAAGGGCACTTTCGGTTTCCATACAAACATCATGGGTTGAGTCTTAGCAAGTCCCATAAAAATTAGAGTTTTTGAGTCTAGAAAATGCAAGCAACAAATTCTGATGCTACCTACATAGATCTTATTAAATCATCAGGAGAGTTTATGAAACCTGAACAATACTTTCATCAAATGAGGGATTTGTTAACTTCGCTGCACATTTTCTTTGGAAGCTGGAAGAAATCTTGTCAAATTGTCGGTACTGGATTGGTATCTGCGCAAGTGCTGACCTGCGCGGTGTGCGGGAAATGTCGCCCTCTACTGTTGAATCTCGTATTTGCGATATGGAGAATTATTGTGTATATCATATGCAGAATAAAGGCTCATTCATATATACAGCTGCAAACCCTGCAGTAAACACACTGCAGTTTTTTTTTTTTTTTTGCCACTCCACTTATGATAATGAAATGTGTATTAACACATCAAAAATAGTTCATTCTCAAATAAAATACTTACTGCCCAAATCTGTGAAGACAAACTTGGAATGTCATATGATGTGCTAACTTTATAAGAACTTAACTGGTCCACACCGTTTGCCTATAGGAGGCAGAAAATATGTCTCTTGCCTCTGCATTGGTTTGTTTGTGTGTGTGTGTGTGTGTGTGTGTGTGTTTTTTTTTGTCGCCTCATCCATTTCATTTGTGCACACAAAAAGAAATTCTTTGGGTTTCTGGCTTCATATATGAACAAGCCTTGATCAACAACTTCATTTCTGTGTCCAACTAACAAACATATTTTTGTTTGATGTACCAGACTATAATGGGGGATTTCGATCATTCTGTTCTAACATAATTTAAATCAAATTCATGACAGAATAATTTGAATGATCTGATCGTAGGAAATCTTATTAGATTTTGGGGTACGTAGGTCAAAGGTCACAGGTCAATTAATGGAGGTGTTAGCCTCATTAACACAATATCTTAAGAACCATTTGAGATATGAACTTCAAACTTTGAGCTAGTCTGTATCACCACAGGAAGAAGATCTGATTAGATTTCAGGATATGTAGGTCAAAGGTCAAAGGTCATATAGTTCAATTCTGCAATTTCAGGTTTTAGGCTTGTTAATGCGGTATCTCAAGAACCATTTGAGTTATGAACTCCAAACTTGGTTCTAGTATGCATCATCATACCAACTTCCGAGAACTTGACTGTACATTCATAATGATGTGCTTTATGTAGCACATAGTAGTAGTAGGTACATCACTGCTCTGGATCTTCATGTTGAAATGTAATTGTTTGCATTCTAGATTACTACACTAAAAAACAACAACAACAACAGAATATGCTCTAACTTTATGAGAAATGATTCCCTCAAATTTATCTCACTTGCTGGCTTTCCATATGATTTAGACTCATCCTGTTTTATTATTGCTTCAATGTTTTGTGAATGTGTGACATTAATTGATGATGAACGTGTATCCCATAACCCTTATTCAGCAGGTCGGTTCCATCTCCACCTCGATATCACAGATATGAACCGCAAGTATCCCAACTGGTCTAATGCACGGTGGGATTTCTCACCTGCCTGAATGTGTATTATACATGTATCTCTTATACTACTTGGCTCTTTGCTATGGAATGTTAAGACATGACTGCACAAATTATGGATTTGATTTTTGCAAAATATAGAAATGGTATGATGCGTATTCAAAAGTAAGTGTTTTTCTTCGTATTATAAGGAAAGCATATGAAGGCTTTTAAAGAATTTGTGCAAGGTATCCTTTATTTGATGGAGGTAAAGTATAGGCCAATCCGGCTTATCGTTGAAGGCAGCAGATGATCAGCCAAATCTGCGGTGTCCCCATAGAGTCAGTGCATTGCATTTCAGGGGTGTCCCACAGCTGTATGTAGCGCACAAAGATTATAAAGCGTACGCTTTATTATCTTTGGTAGCGTGCAGGAGAGAAATCCATTTCCAACCACAGAGTTACATACGCACTATGATACGCACTAACTTGGGGACACCGCACTAATGGCGCTGCCCACAAAACATTTCTCGGATCAGTCTATACTACAAATACAAAGTAATCCTCACAGTTGTCGTTCGTGATCTTTGTAAAGAGCCAAGTAGTTTTAGTAGTGAATGCATAGTATTTACCTGATGTGAATCAGTATGATGTCTTGTCTAACCTCTGCATATATTCATCTTATTTGCCCTATTCATTTCATATTCATGCATTCTACCACTACTGTATAGTAGTTTTGCCATCATTGTGATTACATGTGCATGTTTATTTTTATTTTTCTATTATTACTATTTTGTTTGCATCTTGTTCAAATCACAATGGGAGGTGGCTCCTACATTTTCTCATCATCTATCCACTCTCGTACCCCCATCTCTAAAGGGAGCTCTGATATTCCTAACTTTCCTCTGTCTGTTCATTTCGGAAGAGAGTGTAATGATCTTTCTTCCTGATTTGAAATTATCAGAGGATCTTACATAGCAAGGTATTAAACAGTACTACTAACTAATAACCATCTAACAAACAAACCATACCACTAACCGATAACATCTAACAAGGAGCATGTATTAACATCAGTTTTACATGTACATAGCTGTATGGCTTAACATGAAAAGCATGAATAGCATGCTGAAATTGAAATTTCATAGCTTACAAATATTGATTTTAATATCCAATTTACAGCATCATGAATGATCTAAGAAGAAAGCTATTATAGTGTTTGGGAAGTACACCTAAACCAAGGAGTTATTGCATTATGGCATTATCATTCAAGTTCTCCAAATTGTCTTTGGTTTTATACTTTTCCTCTGCTTATAGGCAAATTATGTTAATTGAGGTCACATTGAATACATGCTTTTATTTTTTTAAAAATCATTTATATGGGGGTGACATCAAGCACTGTATAAGATGTCGGATTTAGCTACTGGGTTACACAAAGATATTTCCCCTTTATGATAACAGATGATTACAAGCACTAAAGAATATCACTCACATTGGATGAGAGGGAAAACATAGCTTGAAGCCCTTGGGGCTCATTTAAGTGTTTTGTAATACAAAGATAAGAGAACTAGTTGAAATTACTATCAATATGATAACACCAATGACATGTTTATTTTTTTAGTCCTGTTTGAATATTATTGATTCAGAGTTATATAAAAAAAGAGATGATTTTCCAGATTGTATACTAAGTAAATCAATATCAACAAGAAAGCAATATTTGTGGAATGGAGACAGACATCCTATCTGAAATTGAGGTTTGATGTAAATTGAGGTTACAGGGATACCAGTTTTCAGGCAAAAGTCTGAATCCAGGCCCTGGCAATTTATTTTCGGGCCATAGTTTGGGCATTTTGTGTACAAAATGTTTTATTCTAGGTGATTTTCAGGCCCTCTGATCAATACCAACTGGTATCCTTGAGGTTATTAGGAAGTTATGTTTATTTTTCTACAGTCCGTTTGATATGATGAACACACGTCCCACCACTGGCCGTACTTCCTATGTCTCACATCAGAGGGATAGTTATTTGGAAGACTCTGTATCACCTCGAGGGACCTATGATACTCCCCCTCCCACTGTGAGTGTGCTATATACTTGCATGAAGACTTTTCTCTTTTCTTTTCAATTCTGTTCTTTGGGTATTTGTGTTGTAGTTTTGTGTTTGCTATGTTTTGTCATTGTATGTGTCCCTTTTATGGGTTATGTTATAAACCATGTTCATATCTGTGTATACCAGAGCAATTGCTTACGTCAAGCACTCTTCCTTGGGCATTATTTGTTTGGCGTCACCTGTGCCTAGGAGGCAAAAAGCAAACTGAATCACTGTAACCCTCGGGTCTCTCCTCCCGATATAACTGATTGGGGATGTGCAGGTGGACCACTACACCAGGGTTTCCCCCCTACTCTTATATGAATAGTACATTGGGTTCTTAACGGGCAAAGGTGGTGACTCTCCTCTACATGGGGCCTCCATTTAACGTCCTATTAGAGGGACGGAGTGTTTTCCTCTGTAACATAGCCTGCATCTATGAAATGGGAGGGGCATGTTAACACACAACGCAGGCTTCAGGCTTATTAGAGAAGCAGCACTGCAATTGTTCTAGGAGATATGGCCACATGTCACTCCTATTATTGTGTTCATGCCAAGGCATTTTCCTGGATACCTAGGTGGGTTACTCTTGTTCTCCTCAAGTTTAGCAATACAGTGGCCCCTAACATAAATGTATCAGTGATAATATGGCATTTATACTGACGGGTATTTAGAGTACCAGGAGGCCTGTAGTTACCCAGCGCATACAATGCAAATAGTTTCGGACCCTTGGACTCAAAGCAACTCTTCACTGTGTAAGATATGAATGTTAAAGGTGGTCTCTAGTTTTGGTAAATCTCAGAAAAGTATCTTTCATTATTTCAATTCATCGCCAGATGATATGAAAGATTGTTATTATAATGCTATTATGATGTGTAGGATAATAAATAAAAACACATTTTTAATTGGGGGTATTTCACAATCAAAATGTCAAAACTTAGTTTTTGGTCCCCGAAACCAGTGTCATTGCAGCATCACACAGTGCCTGCACACGTGTAAAAGCAACAGGAATTCTATTGTGCCATAAACACAACAAAGCACTGTGAATGTAATGCAGGGAGCTGTTGGCATGCAGGGGGTCATAGCGTAGGGCTGAGTTTAACCGTTCTTTTGCGTTCCATTCAGGCATTTACATTAAAATTCACCGGAAATCATGAAAGGAATATCACATGATCTCACACATATCTTTTTATGCAAGGCGGAAAATGTGGGACTATACTTGATCAGTTTCATGCCAATTCTGTTTTGCTACCAAAACTAGAGACCACCTTTAACAGCTGTGCGTGGATATCATTATTACATGCCAGCCTGCCATGAAAGGCTGAGAAATAACTTTTAGATAGCAGGAAGTGAAATACAAGTTATATCTCGCATCACTTGTTGTAGTCTGGAAAATAGCAGCAACATATGTGGCTATTTTGCAGATAAGTTGCAGATATGAACAGGTTTATGATGTTTTCTGTTTGTGCTGTTGTATTGGTTTTGTTGTGTTATTCTATGTATTTTCAGGTTTTTGTATATTGTGTTCTCTTTTGTGTTCATATGCTCTGTTTTGATATATCAAAGTTATGGATGTCGTCATAGAAGTGATATTGTATGATCAGTTGTAAAGGAAAAAAGATAATGAATTTTAAGTCGGGGATTTGGTACGTCCATTGCAATTTGTTTTGATAGTGCTACTTGCCCAGAAGCCATATGACTTTGGAAAATTTCTTAGATCTCACAATTTTCATTTTCTATCAGTAAGGAGCACTATAGTAAGGTTTTATTATTTTAACATTGTCTTTGTTTACATCCTGGTTATAAGATTGATTTTCATTTGGAGATCAGATGCTTTAGAACAGTCTTTGTAACAGCTGCTCTGTCCCTAAAATTTTAAGAACATTATATTCTTTCTGTGCTCACTTCTGATATTACAAATTACAATTAATTGCACAATCTTTCTTGTAGGTGCAGATACTTTACAGACCACTTCATAGAGAATATCCACAGTATCTTGAGTGCCATTTGATTATCAGGGAAATTCTATCTGATATAAGTGACAAGGAGATAGATGATAATCTGTCTGACTGACTCTTTTTTTTTTTTTGGGGGGGGGGGGGGGGGGGGGTAGGGGGGGGTATAATACCCAAATCACACCAACAACAAAACCAGATTGAAAGTAGGCCAAATGAAACATTAATTTACCACAAATAGCCCTGATTTTTTAAATTGCAGTTTGAGGTGGTGTTATTTATAGTTTTAATTTGGAGATTTTAATGTGCACTCTAAAAATGCTGGGTAAAAAAGGCCCCATGAAATTCAAACAGTGCCAGGTAAAATTTTACCCTAAAAACATCTGTACTCCTTTTTTATTTCATTATTTTTTTAAATATAAAACATTGGACAAAATGTATTAAACTTTTTAGATTGTATTCAGTTTAGGTTTGTAGTGCAAATTAGATGTTGAAGTTTGCCTGATATAACATTTATTTGTTTCTGTTTTTATCTCTTGTGGGACTGTGTATTCTCCTTTATATTTGTGTCTTATTTTTGTTTTGTTTTGTTTTTGTTTGTTTTTGTGTTTTCATTTTGGATGTAGTGTATGTATACAGAGATGCCATCTGTTCCTTTTTTTAAAGTATCTTATACTATTTTTTTTATCAAAAATACTGCAGGTTTATGGGGAAAAAAAATTCCCCCCCAAAATTGACTACACATGTCTATTGCAGAAACAGTAAAAATACCTAAATACTATTTTTCATCCCTCGAAACACTGCAATGCTTTTTACAAGGTTAAACTCCCTGTTTATAATGTTGGTGTTATTCATGCAGGGATTTACTTTATTTCAGAACAAGTTTGCATGTTTATGCTACTTTAAACCCATTGGCTACTGGAAGCGGGTGGCCCCTTTATAAAACCTACCAGAATTAAAGGAGAATGCAACCCAGACATCAGTGTGCTTCCAGTAAATGAAGAAGAATAAAAAGAATAAACAGTGAAAGTTTGAGGAAAATCGGACAATCTGTTCAAGAGTTATGAACTTTGAAAGTTTAAGTAAATCCTTATTATGGGATCCTTGAATTGGCTAGCATCTGTGATGTCATCGTGGACAACTCTCCATTCATTTTGTACACAGAATTTAACATTTTCTGTATTTTCAAGAAAACAAAAATTCTTTTGATTTATTGTTTATGACATGGCTTTATCAATTCTGCAAGCATTTTGGCAAGAATTATGTTGATTTCTGACTTGAAAATTCATATAAATCAATTTTTTTTGAAAAATTATGTACAAAATGAATTGAGAGTTGTCCACGACGACATCACAGATGCTGGCAAAGTTGCCAACTCAAGGATCCCCATAATAGGGATTTATTGAAACTTTCAAAATTCATAACTCTTGAACAGATTGTCCAATTTTGCTCAAACTTTTACTGTTTACTCTTCTTGATCATCTTTATTCACTAAGAGCACACTGATGCCAGGGTTGCATTCTCCTTTAAGAGAATTTAGTAGTGAATGGGTTTATTTACCCACTAAGAAGGAATTGCTTACTGCAAGAACAGAAAGAATGAAATGAAAAGGTATTAATCAAGGTTGCTTGGTTAGATCAGGGTTGAAAATGAATGAGGCAAGGAACTTCAGTACATTGAGATAAATTAATAATTCAGAGTGATTTGTCATTTATCCACAGTATACCATGGCCATGAGGAGAGACGGGAACAGAAGAACACCCGACAGATCATCAAGAGAAGACCTAGCAGAACAGAATAGAAACAGATCATCAGCAGGATCAGCTAGTTTAGTCTGACAGTGGCTGCTTGGGCAGACATAAGCCTGCTCTAGTCATGTTACACTCAACATAAAACCAGTTCAGCCAATGGCTTTGCTCCAGTCATCATACACTCAACATACAACCAGTTCAGCCAATGGCTTTGCTCCAGTCATCATACACTCAACATACAACCAGTTCAGCCAATGGCTTTGCTCCAGTCATCATACACTCAACATACAACCAGTTCAGCCAATGGCTTTGCTCCAGTCATCACACACTCAACATGCAACCAGTTCAACCAATAGCTTTGCTCCAGTCATCATACACGCAACATGCAACCAGTTCAGCCAATGGCTTTGCTCCAATTATCATATACTCAACATACAACCGGTTCAACCAATAGCTGTGCTCCAATTATCATATACTCAACATACAACCAGTTCAACCAATAGCTTTGCTCCAATTATCATATACTCAACATACAACCAGTTCAGCCAATAGCTTTGCTCCAATTATCATATACTCAACATACAACCAGTTCAACCAATAGCTTTGCTCCAATTATCATATACTCAACATACAACCAGTTCAGCCAATAGTTTTGCTCCAATTATCATATACTCAACATACAACCAGTTCACCCAATGACTTTTCCTCCAGTCATCATACACGCAACATGCAACCAGTTCAACCAATCATGGCTTTGCTCCAGTCATCATACACTCAACATTAAACCAGTTCACCCAATGACTTGGCCCATGCGATGACAGATAGATCTGAGCATGAAAGATCAGACTGATCATATTTTGCAGCTATTAGAGATCTATTCCCTGCGCAAAAATCTAGTTGTAATTGGAAGATTAGATTAATTACCAGGTATATATTTTATTTCTCTACTTCTAGTGCTGATTGCAAACACATCAATGTGTTTTAATGAGTGTCTACATGTTAAAGAAGCAGTGGGTCTTTTTCTATCCCACAACAAATGAGGCTTAATGTTTATGACAAAATGTTAAGATTTGGTCAAATGACTCCAGTCAGGGAGTATTGAATTATTGGTGATAGATAACATGTCAGTTGCCTTGGCTTTGTTTTTTGCCTGTTCGGGAAGTTTTGCTTGCTGTCTGTTGCACTTAACTGAAAATATTGTGTTAAAACCAACAAAAGCTCACTACCATGAAATCCAAGAAATTTATACAACATATTGATTGTATTTAACCTACCCGGTATGTATTGAATTTATTTGTTGCTCTCTCAATTAGTGAACTAAATGTAAATCAAACCAAGTTTCACTTATTCTGCTATTTAGAATACAAGACAAAACAACTTTGAATGCCTTGTAAGCTTCCATAATAACTTTGAACAAACAGAAGATATGTTTCTGTTATCTAAAGCAAGGCAATGCTCATTGAAATTAGGAGTATTACTTATGTGGCAGTTCTCTCAGTATGAGAGCCTGCCAACTTTCCTTGTGTTAACATTGTTATAAAATCATTTAACAGAATTTTTATCTGATGCCCTCTGTCAGTAGATTTAACAATTTCTTTGAGGTTACTAAAGATCTCTTTCCATTTGATTGTATGAACTACTTGCAATTTTAGAACAATAAGTACATGTACTCGTAGGCTGTAATACATGCTTTCTCTAGAGTTTTCTTGCCAAACCATGATATATCTGTCATGGGTGAATAATAGACGTTGAATGTAGTATTATGAATAGCATGGTCTTGGTTAAAGTTAGCAGACCACGTTTGCACAACCTTGTTTCAGAATTTGAAGAGAAATAAGCCAATTTCAATTTTAAATGACAGATATTTATGTAAAACTATCATGTTATCAAATTTACAAAAATATTCCAAAGAATAAGTGAAAAATGAATGATTTTGCTCTTAAAGCATCAGGAAGATGACTTTACAAAACAAAGAAAATAAAAGAAAATTTGTGTTGAATTTCCTTATCAATTCTATACAGGAAGGTACTGGGATCTAAAACTTTATGAGTGTTTTTCTGTGGCTTAAAGCAATCTGAAGTAAAACTTTTTTGCAGATTGGGTGCCACTTGCAAATGTGGGCTACTACCTTTAAATGGAAGGAACTCTATGTGAATGTCTGTTCAAAATTTCACATTAAGCAAAACTAGGATAATAGACTCAACTCCTGAAAACTCTGCTTATTTAGTTAACATTGGTAACTAGGTAATCAATGAGCCTTTGTGCCTGTACTCGTTATGTGATGCCAAATTGAAACTCGGAGAGCAATGAAAAGAGAAAATGATGACAGAGAGAGGGAGAGAGAGTGTGTATGTGTGAGAGAGGGATTACACTGTTTTGATTTATTGCATAGTTTTGTAGGGAATTATATGGATCTCACCATTGATTGTACAGTAAGAGTCTCATCATGGTGTAATTTTTTTTGGATGTATACCAGTATAACATTCCTTAAGAGTTACCAGCGAAGTTATGGGACCAAGCATTGAGATTTGTACATGTTATATGATAACCAGTCTACCGGTATATTCCAAGACACAACGGTCAATCACATATTTTATTGATTTTCAATTCTATGTGCAACTAGTAGACCTACTATGCTTGCATTTACAATATGAAAAGAATGAATGCATTCATGCATTCATCTCCTCCTCATATTGGAGGCATAATGTGACAATTTTGTGTGAGATAAACTCTTATGTGGAATAAGATTTATATAAGAGCCTTCCTTTTTTGCTCTACATGATCATGTATGTATATATGTTGTATATTTAATTTGTTGTTTGTGTAAGAAAGTATGTTAATATGTATTGTAAGAATACTCTGTAGAAGATAACATGTACTTGCCATACTTGTATGTATATTATGTACATTGATACTGTTACAGACTTTGTTTCCAGATTATTCGGTTTCTTTATGTGGTGTAAATGTTGGGTTTACTGAACATAAAAAGAAACACTTGAAATATGTGTCATTTAGAAAGAAGATATCCTACTAAACAATTGTATGAATGAGACAACACGAACAGTTTTGATCACTCTGGGAAATTTTCAAGCAGTTTGTCTCCAAGTTTGGTCAGGTACCCTCCCCCGGAAAAGTTGTGCATTGTCCATGCATGGGGCATCGTACTTCCCTGTACATGTTATTTATCGGTTATTTATCAGTAATTCAAAGATAATCAGCTCTACCTTATCATGGATGACATTTTGAATGGGGTTGAAAATACAAGAATAGTTGTTGCCTTAGTAACAATATATTTTTTTACTAAATTACTGCATGGTGATGTAAATGTTTCATCATGATATTTGAAATTGTATTTTGAAAGGAAACAAGATAATAATGAGACAATATTACAAGAAAGTATTTTTACAGAAGCTTAAGTTTCAAAAGATTCAATTTACATTGTACATATACTGTAAATAATGTAAATCAATGAAGTCCCAGTATGTACAATGAAAGTCTATCCTGGCATCAAGTTGATTTAAATAAAATCATAAAAAGAGAGAAAATGGATCTTGAAATTTAGAAGAAAATCTTTTAAAGGATAAGGCAAGTTTATGAAGTTTTAAAAATCTGATCCATCAAGCATAAATTTGCAAGTCTATAATTTTCATTTGCCTTGTTCTAGAAATCGTATAAATGACCTTTTCTCTGTGAGAAAATATTTGCCGACACCTGTTCCCCAGATGGTTACACACCCCATGTACAGTAAGTCCCCCTAAACATGACAACCAGCCTTTAAGTGTTGATTATGAAAGAAATTATTTTGCCATATGGAAAGTCGGTTTAGATTATGCAAGTACCAGTCAGTGAAGACCCAGTCCAATTCAGTCCAGCACTTGTGAAGAAATAGGATATTTTTGTGAGGGACATCATAAATCCCACTGTTTCTTCCATCCAAGTTTGAAGAAAAGGGAGATTCAAAGCACTATGGACAAATCACACTTGTGTTTGAATGATTTGCAAAGAAAATCATTGTTTCATTTTTATTTATGCTATGGTTGTGATGGCAATGGTTTCTTTATCATTATAGTTACCAGGGAAAAAAATAATTCTTTCTGTATGGGGCTATTTTTCCTACTTCTGTTCATTCCAAATTACATTTTGTATTGAACTTAATAGCTCTTTTTTAACTTACGAGGGCTATTTTTGATGTTTTGTGGCGAATCGCCCTTAGCCCTCGCGTATTTTATTTTCATCATTCTTGGTGTTGTTATTGTTGCTGATGTTTTTGCTGCAAATGAAGGGAATTTGGATATTATTCTTAAAAACAAAATGAATCATGATTGTAAAGAGATAAGCATTTTTCAGTGTTTTTAAGATGTTGGTCACTTGTAACTTAAAATTGCATGATAAAACAAATAATGAGACTATTTAATGTATGCCTTGTCTTGGTCTTTTAAGGGAGTTATTGTTTACATGATTTGGAATAACCTTTGTTGAAATACATGTAGTATGCATAAGATTTGAATAAATCTCCTGTGAAACAAATATTTTCATTTTGTGGATGCTAAGGACATCCAATTAATAAAAGATGGGATAAAGTGACCAAAGACATACTTTACTGAACTTCCTAATCCTTTGTGACTACTGGACTACAGCAATAATAATTATAACAATAATGATATACCATTGCAATAGCAGTCATAACAAATGAAAAACAAAACAGTGATTTAATTTGTAAACTATTAAAAAGGATAGTGCTATTGGCCATTGTGCTTTGAGTCCTCTGTCAGTCCAAACCTGGATGGGAGGACTTATGACTCCTGTTACAAAAATCCCTAAATCGTCGTGACTACAGGACCTAATCAGATGGGTCTTTTCCATGACTGGTAGAGAAATACTAGTAGTTACAGTTTCATAAACTACAACGACTTTTCATATTGTGAAGTGATTTCTTTCATAATTGATACCTTAAGGCCAGATGCAATTTTATTTTGAACAAACTGTATTATCTATTCCATTCTCAACAACCTAGAAGAACTGTTTACTAGGGCATCTATCTGAGTTTCCTCCTACATATACCTTCATTAATCTATTCAGTATCTCCCTCTTATGATTTTATTTGAACAAGCTTGATGTCGGGATGGAGTTCATTATGGACCGTAGTTCTAGAAAAATGTGTGGTATTTATGTTCTATATATGAAATAAATTGGTGCTTTTTACATTAGACAATCACTAAGTAGTATGAGCAAAATGATTGTAGTACATGTAATCAATACAATATTTGATATGAAATCAATGCATAAGCATATGTATATAGTTTCTGTAATAAGGATTAACAACAATAGTGCAGAAACCAAGCTCAGTTTAGTTTTCAATATCTGACATGTCAAGATTAAGTTCATTTACTGTGATTAAGCTTTTAATTTTTAATGAATGGAATTGATAGTATACTTCTAAACCACTAACATCTGGCACTAGGACTGTACATATCTCAATTAGAGTTTCATCCTCCCAAAATTGATTAAGTTTAGTGTAAATATCTACAGCAAAGATTACTTAGTCTAAGTTTTCAGATATCTTGACAAGCAATCATCACAAGTTCTTAAGGGATACCAACCGCAGGCCTCTTAGTTTTATGTCTTTGTGCGAAAGAACGCGCCTGAAATGAAAAATGGAAAATTGTTGAAAATCATATTTTTGAAACTAATTTTATGGGTAGCATGTAGACCTTGTAAACAATTTACAATCTTGTTGTGACATGATCTTGCCTAAAATTCTATTCCTGTATGTCTAACAAGACATTTCAACTTTTTTGTATTTTGAATTCCGAACGCATTCTTAACACAACGACATTAAACTAAGAAGCCTTATTGTACATCGAAGTAGTTTGAAGACTGCAATCATATTAGGTGTCACAACCCATATGATTATTTGTAAAAATTATCTTGTTTTCATCATTGATATCCTTGCCTTTAATATTTCAAAAAGTATTTATTTTAGGTTTGTTATATCCATTCGGTCTAGGCATAAATATGAAACTATGTAGCAGGTCAATTTTCTTGTTCCAATTTGGTTTGGATCCCTTGAATGTTCATTAATAACAATGGATGGATTGTATATATGTATGATCATTGTAAGCACCAGAACTATTTCAGGGTTGTCTGTGAGATAGCTTTGTACAGTACTGTTTATTTTAAGTTTGTTGAGCTGAATAGGT
>CM057155.1:7911933-8112715 GCA_029962745.1 Echinometra lucunter
CTGCCCACAAAACATTTCTAGGATCAGTCTATACTACAAATACAAAGTAATCCTCACAGTTGTCGTTCGTGATCAAAATACTTTGTAAAGAGCCAAGTAGTTTTAGTAGTGAATGCATAGTATTTACCTGATGTGAATCAGTATGATGTCTTGTCTAACCTCTGCATATATTCA
This sequence comes from Echinometra lucunter, assembly GCA_029962745.1. Lineage (NCBI taxonomy): Eukaryota > Metazoa > Echinodermata > Echinoidea > Camarodonta > Echinometridae > Echinometra > Echinometra lucunter. Next base: position 7,912,108 of record CM057155.1, read on the forward strand.
TATTATTTGCCCTATTCACTTCATATTCATCCATTCTACCACTACTGTATAGTAGTTTTGCCATCATTGTGATTACATGTGCATGTTTATTTTTATTTTTTTGTTATTACTATTTTGTTTGCATCTTGTTCAAATCACAATGGGAGGTGGCTCCTACATTTTCTCATCATCTACCCACTCTCGTACCCCCACCTCTAAAGGGAGCTCTGATATTCCTAACTTTCCTCTGTCTGTTCATTTTGGAAGAAAGTGTAATGATCTTTCTTCCTGATTTGAAATTATCAGAGGATCTTACATAGCAAGGTATTAAACAGTACTACTAACTAATAGCCATCTAACAAACAAACCATACCACTAACCGATAACATCTAACAAGGAGCATGTATTAACATCAGTTTTACATGTACATAGCTGTATGGCTTAACAAGAAAAGCATGAATGGCATGCTGAAATTGAAATTTCATAGCTTACAAATATTGATTTTAATATCCAATTTACAGCATCATGAATGATCTAAGAAGAAAGCTATAGTATTTGGGAAGTACACCTAAACTAAGGAGTTATTGCATTATGGCATTATCATTCAAGTTCTCCAAATTGTCTTTGGTTTTATATTTTTCCTCTGCTTATAGGCAAATTATGTTAATTAAGGTCACATTGAATAAATGCTTTTATTTGTTTAAAAATCATTTATATGGGGGTGACATCAAGCACTGTATAAGATGTCTGATTTAGCTACTGGGTTACACAAAGATATTTCCCCTCTATGATAACAGATGATTACAAACACTAAAGAACATCACTCACATTGGATAAGAGGGAAAACATAGCTTGAAGCCCTTGGGGCTCATTTAAGTGTTTTATAATACAAAGATAAGAGAACTAGTTGAAATTACTATCAATATGATAACACCAATGACATGTTTATTTTTTTTTTTAGTCCTGTTTGAATATTATTGATTCAGAGTTATATAAAAAAAGAAAAGAAAAAAAAAGATGATTTTCCTGATTGTATACTAAGTAAATCAATATCAACAAGAAAGCAATATTTGTGGAATGGAGACAGACATCCTACCTGAAATTGAGGTTTGATGTAAATTGAGGTTACAGGGATACCAGTTTTCAGGCAAAAGTCTGAATCCAGGCCCTGGCAATTTATTTTCGGGCCATAGTTTGGGCATTTTGTGTACAAAATGTTTTATTCTAGGTGATTTTCAGGCCCTCTGATCAATACCAACTGGCATCCTTGAGGTTATTAGGAAGTTATGTTTATTTTTCTACAGTCCGTTTGATATGATGAACACACGTCCCACCACTGGCCGTACTTCCTATGTCTCACATCAGAGGGATAGTTATTTGGAAGACTCTGTATCACCTCGAGGGACCTATGATACTCCCCCTCCCACTGTGAGTGTGCTATATACTTGCATGAAGACTTTTCTCTTTTCTTTTCAATTCTGTTCTTTGGGTATTTTGTGTTGTAGTTTTGTGTTTGCTATGTTTTGTCATTGTATGTGTCCCTTTTATGGGTTATGTTATAAACCATGTTCATATCTGTGTATACCATAGCAATTGCTTAGGTCAAGCACTCTTCCTTGGGCATTATTTGTTTGGCGTCACCTGTGCCTGGGAGGCAAAAAGCAAACTGATTCACTGTAACCCTCGGGTCTCTCCTCCCGATATAACTGATTGGGGGTGTGCAGGTGGACCACTACACCAGGGTTTCCCCCCTACTCTAATACGAATAGTGCAGTGGGTTCTTAACGGGCAAAGGTGGTGACTCTCCTCAACATGGGGCCTCCATTTAACGTCCTATTAGAGGGACGGAGTGTTTTCCACTGTAACATAGCCTGCATCTATGAAATAGGAGGGGCATGTTAACACACAATGCAGGCTTCAGGCTTATTAGAGAAGCAGTACTGCAATTGTTCTAGGAGATATGGCCACATGTCACTCCTATTATTGTGTTCATGCCAAGGCATTTTCCTGGATACCTAGGTGGGTTACTCTTGTTCTGCTCAAGTTTAGCAATGCAGTGGCCCCTAACATAAATGTATCAGTGATAATATAGCATTTATACTGATGGGTATTTAAAGTACCAGGAGGCTTGTAGTTTATCCAGCGCATACATTGCAAATAGTTTCGGACCCTTGGACTCAAAGCAACTCTTCACTGTGTAAGATATGAATGTTAAAGGTGGTCTCTAGTTTTGGTAAATCTCAGAAAAGTATCTTTCATTATTTCAATTCATCGCCAGATGATATGAAAGATTGTTATTATAATGCTATTATGATGTGTAGGATATTAAATAAAAACACATTTTTAATTGGGGGTATTTCACAATCAAAATGTCAAAACTTAGTTTTCAGTCCCCGAAACCAGTTTCATTGCAGCATCACACAGTGCCTGCACACGTGTAAAAGCAACAGGAATTCTACTGTGCCATAAACACAACAAAGCACTGTGAATGTAATGCAGGGAGCCGTTGGCATACAGGGGTCATAGCGTAGGGCTGAGTTTAACCGTTCTTTTGTTCCATTCAGACATTTACATTAAAATTCACCGGAAATCATGAAAGGAATATCACATGATCTCACACACATATTTTTTTATGCAAGGTGGAAAATGTGGGACTATACTTGATCAGTTTCATGCCAATTCTGTTTTGCTACCAAAACTAGAGACCACTGACCTTTAACAGTTGTGCATGGATATCATTATTATATGCCAGCCTGCCATGAAAGGCTGAGAAATAACTTTTAGATAGCAGGAAGTAAAATACAAGTTATATCTCGCATCACTTGTTGTAGTCTGGAAAATAGCAGCAACATATGTGGCTATTTTGCAGATAAGTTGCAGATATGAACAGGTTTATGATGTTTTCTGTTTGTGCCGTTGTATTGGTTTTGTTGTGTCATTCTATGTACTTTCATGTCATTGTATATTGTGTTCTCTTTTGTGTTCATATGCTCTGTTTTGATATATCAAAGTTATGGATGTCGTCATAGAAGTGATATTGTATGATCAGTTGTAAAGGAAAAAAGATAATGAATTTTAAGTCAGGAATTTGGTACGTCCATTGCAATTTGTTTTGATAGTGCTACTTGCCCAGAAGCCATATGACTTTGGAAAATTTCTTAGATCTCACAATTTTCATTTTCTATCAGTAAGGAGCACTATAGTAAGGTTTTATTATTTGAACATTGTCTTTGTTTACATCCTGGTTATAAGATTGATTTTCATTTGGAGATCAGATGCTTAGAACAGTCTTTGCAACAGCTGCTCTGTCCCTGAAATTTAAGAACAGTATATTCATTCTATGCTCACTTCTGATATTACAATTTACAACTAATTGCACAATCTTTCTTGTAGGTGCAGATACTTTACAGACCAGTTCATAGAGAATATCCACAGTATCTTGAGTGCCATTTGATTATCACAGAAATTCTATCTGATATAAGTGACAAGGAGATAGATGATAATCCGCCTGACTGACTCTTTTTTTTGGGGGGGGGGGGGTATAATACCCCAATCACACCAACAACAAAACCAGATTGAAAGTAGGCCAAATGAAACATTAATTTACCACAAACAGCCCTGATTTTTTAAATTGCAGTTTGAGGTAGTGTTATTTATAGTTTTCATTTCGAGATTTTAATGTGCACTCTAAAAATGCTGGGTAAAAACCCCATGAAATTCAAGCAGTGCCAGGTAAAATTTTACCCTAAAAACATCTGTACTCCTTTGTTATTTCATTATTTTTTGTTAATATAAAACATTGGACAAAGTGTATTAAACTTTTTAGATTGTATTCAGTTTAGGTTTGTAGTGTAAATCAGATGTTGAAGTTTGCCTGATATAACATTTATTTGTTTCTGTGGGACTGTGTATTCTTCTTAATATTTGTGTCTTATTTTTATTTTGTTTTGTTTTTGTTTGTTTTTCTTTTTTCATTTTGGATGTAGTGTATGTATACAGAGATGCCATCTGTTCCTTTTTTAAAGTATCTTATACTGTTTTTTATAGAAAATACTGCAGGTTTATGGAAAATACTTTTTCCCCCCAAAAAAATTGACTACACATGTCTATTGCAGAAAAAGTAAAAATACCTAAATACTGTTTTTCATCCCTCGAAACACTGCAATGCTTTTTAAAAGGTTAAACTCCCTGTTTATAATGTTGGTGTTATTCATGCAGGGATTTATTTTATTTCAGAACGAGTTTGCATGTACAGTACATGTAAGCTACTTTAAACCCATTGGCTACTGGAAACGGGTGGCCCCTTTATAAAACCTACCAGAATTAAAGGAGAATGCAACCCAGACATCAGTGTGCTTCCAGTGAATGAAGAAGAATAAAAAGAATAAACAGTGAAAGTTTGAGGAAAATCGGACAATCTGTTCCAGAGTTATGAACTTTGAAAGTTTAAGTAAACCCTTATTATGGGATCTTTGAATTGGCAACTTTGCCAGCATATGTGATGTCATCGTGGACAACTCTCCATTCATTTTGTACACAGAATTTAACATTTTCTTTATTTTCAAGAAAAATAAAAATTCTTATGATTTATTGTTTATGACATGGCTGTATCAATTCTGCAAGCATTTTGGCAAGAATTATGTTGATTTCTGACTTGAAATTTCATATAAATCAATTTTTTTGAAAAAATTATGTACAAAATTAATTGAGAGTTGTCCATGATGACATCACAGATGCTGGCAAAGTTGCCAACTCAAGGATCTCCATAACAGGGATTTATTGAAACTTTCAAAATTCATAACTCTTGAACAGATTGTCCAATTTTGCTCAAACTTTTACTGTTTACTCTTCTTCATCATCTTCATTCACTAAGAGCACACTGATGCCAGGGTTGCATTCTCCTTTAAGAGAATTTAGTAGTGAATGGGTTGATTTACTCACTTAGAAGGAATTGCTTACTGCAAGAACAGAAAAAAATGAAATGAAAATGTATTAATCAAGGCTGATTGGTTAGATCAGGGTTCAAAATGAATTAGACAAGGAACTTCAGTACATTGAGATAAATTAATAATTCAGAGTGATTTGTCATTTATCCACAGTATACCATGGCCATGAGGAGAGACGGGAACAGAAGAACACCCGACAGATCATCAAGAGAAGACCTTGCAGATCAGAATAGAAACAGATCATCAGCAGGATCAGCTAGTTTAGTCTGACAGTGGCTGCTTGGGCAGACATAAGCCTGCTCTAGTCATCATACACTCAACATACAACCAGTTCAGCCAATGGCTTTGCTCCAATCATCATATACTCAACATACAACCAGTTCAGCCAATGGCTTTGCTCCAATCATCATATACTCAACATACAACCAGTTCAACCAATGGCTTTGCTCCAATCATCATATACTCAACATACAACCAGTTCAACCAATGGCTTTGCTCCAATCATCATACACTCAACATACAACCGGTTCAGCCAATGGCTTTGCTCCAATCATCATATACTCAACATACAACCAGTTCAACCAATGACTTTTCCTCCAGTCATCATACACGCAACATGCAACCAGTTCACCCAATGGCTTTGCTCCAGTCATCATACACTCAACATTAAACCAGTTCACCCAATGACTTGGCCCATGTGATGACAGATAGATCTGAGCATGAAAGATCAGATTGATCATATTTTGCAGCTATTAAAGATCTATTTCCTGCACAAAAATCTCATTGTAATTGGAAGATTAGATTAATTACCAGGTATATATTTTATTTCTCTACTTCTAGTGCTGATTGCAAACACATCAATGTGTTTTAATGAGTGTCTACATGTTAAAGAAGCAGTGGGTCTTTTTCTATCCCACAACAAACGAGGCTTAATGTTTATGACAAAATGTTAAGATTTGGTCAAATGACTCCAGTCAGGGGGTATTGAATTATTGGTGATAGATAACATGTCAGTTGCCTTGGCTTTGTTGTTTGCCTGTTCGGGAAGTTTTGCTTGCTGTCTGTTGCACTTAACTGAAAATATTGTATTAAAACCAACGAAAGCTCATTACCATGAAATCCAAGAAATTTAGACAACATATTGATTGTATTTAACCTACCCAGCATGTATTGAATTTATTTGTTGCTCTCTCAATCAGTGAACTAAATATAAATCAAACTAAGTTTCACTTATTCTGCTATTTAGAATACAAGACAAAACAACTTTGAATGCCTTGTAAGCTTCCGTAATAACTTTGAACAAACAGAAGATATGTTTCTGTTATCTAAAGCAAGGCAATGCTCATTGAAATTAGGAGTATTACTTATGTGGCAGTTCTCTCAATATGAGAGCCTGCCCACTTTCCTTGCGTTAACATTGTTATAAAATCATTTAACAGAATTTTTATCTGATGCCCTCTGTCAGTAGATTTAACAATTTCTTTGAGGTTACTAAAGATCTCTTTCCATTTGATTGTATGAACTACTTGCAACTTTAGAACAATAAGTACATGTACTCGTAGGCTGTAATACATGCTTCCTCTAGAGTTTTCTTGCCAAACCATGATATATCTGTCATGGGTGAATAATAGACGTTAAATGTAGTATTATGAATAGCATGGTCTTGGTTAAAGGTAGCAGACCACGTTTGCACAACATTGTTTCAGAATTTGAAGAGAAATAAGCCAATTTCAATTTTAAATGACAGATATTTATGTAAAACTATCATGTTATCAAATTTACAAAAATACTCCAAAGAATAAGTGAAAAATGAATGATTTTGCTCTTAAAGCATCAGGAAGATAACTTTACAAAATAAAGAAAATAAAAGAAAATTTGTGTTGAATTTCCTTATCAATTCTATACAGGAAGGTACTGGGATCTAAAACTTTATGAGTGTTTTTCTGTGGCTTAAAGCAATCTAAAGTAAAACTTTTTTTGCAGATTGGGTGCCACTTGCAAATGTGGGCTACTACCTTTAAATGGAAGGAACTCTATGTGAATGTCTGTTCAAAATTTCACATTAGGCAATGCGGCTAGCAAAACTAGGATAATAGACTCAACTCCTGAAAACTCTGCTTATTTAGTTAACATTGGTAACTAGGTAATCAATGAGCCTTTGTGCCTGTACTCGTCATGTGATGCCAAATTGAAACTCGGAGAGCAATGAAAAGAGAAAATGATGACAGAGAGAGGGAGAGAGAGTGTGTATGTGTGAGAGAGGGATTACACTGTTTTGATTTATTGCATAGTTTTGTAGGGAATTATATGGATCTCAATTTTGATTGTACAATAAGAGTCTCATCAAGGTGTGATTTTTTTTTGGATGCATACCAGTATAACATTCCTTAAGAGTTACCAGCGAAGTTATGGGACCAAGCATTGAGATTTGTACATGTTATATGATAACCAGTCTACCGGTATATTCCAAGACACAGCAGTCAATCACGTATTTTATTGATTTTCATTTCTATGTGCAACTAGTAGACGTACTATGCTTGCATTTACAATATGAAAAGAATGAATGCATTCATTCATTCATCACCTCCTCATATTGGAGGTATAATGTGACAATTTTGTGTGAGATAAACTCTTATGTGGAATAAGATTTATATAAGAGCCTTCCTTTTTTGCTCTACATGATCATGTATGTGTATATATGTTGTATATTTAATTTGTTGTTTATGTAAGAAAGTATGTTAATATGTATTGTAAGAATACTCTGTAGAAGATAACGTGTACTTGCCATACTTGTATGTATATTATGTACATTGCTACTGTTACAGACTTTGTTTCCAGATTATTCGGTTTCTTTATGTGGTGTAAATGTTGGGCTTACTGAACATAAAAAGAAACACTTGAAATATGTGTCATTTAGAAAGAAGATATCCTACTAAACAATTGTATGAATGAGACAACACAAACAGTTTTGATCACTATGGGAAATTTTCAAGCAGTTTGTCTCCAAGTTTGGTCAGGTACCCTCCCCCGGAAAAGTTGTGCATTGTCCATGCATGGGGCATCATACTTCCTTGTACATGTTATTTATCGGTTATTTATCAGTAATTCAAAGATAATCAGCTCTACCTTATCATGGATGAGATTCTGAATGGGGTTGAAAATACAAGAATAGTTGTTGCCTTAGTAACAATATATTTTTATACTAAATTACTGCATGGTGATGTAAATGTTTCATCATGATATTTGAAATTGTATTTTGAAAGGAAACAAGATAATGAGACAATATTACAGAAAGTATTTTTACAGATGCTTAAGTTTCAAAAGATTCACTTTACATTGTACATATATGTAGATAATGTAAATCAATGAAGTCCCAGTATTTACAATGAAAGTCTATCCTGGCATCAGGTTGATTTAAATAAAATCATAAAAAGAGAGAAAATGGATCTTGAAATTTAGAAGATAATCTTTTAAAGGATAAGGCAAGTTTATGAAGTTTTAAAAATCTGATCCATCAAGCATAAATTTGCAAGTCTGTAATTTTCATTTTGAGCACCTCTTCATTTGCCTTGTTCTAGAAATCTTATAAATGACCTTTTCTCTGTGAGAAAATATTTGCCGACACCTGTTCCCCAGATGGTTACACACCCCATGTACAGTAAGTCCCCCTAAACATGACAACCAGCCTTTAAGTGTTGATTATGAAAGAAATTATTTTGCCATATGGAAAGTCGGTTTAGATTATGCAAGTACCAGTCAGTGAAGACCCAGTCCAATTCAGTCCAGCACTTGTGAAGAAATAGGATATTTTTGTGAGGGACATCATAAATCCCACTGTTCCTTCCATCTAAATTTGAAGAAAAGGGAGATTCAAAGCACTATGGACAAATCACACTTGTGTTTGAATGATTTGCAAAGAAAATAATTGTTTCATTTTTATTTATGCTATGGTTGTGATGGCAATGGTTTCTTTATCATTATAGTTACCAGGGAAATTTTTTTTTTTTTCTTATGGGGGCTATTTTTCCTACTTCTGTTCATTCCAAATTACATTTTGTATTGAACTTGATAGCAATTTACGGGGGCTCTTTTTTAACTTACGAGGGCTATTTTTTATGTTTGGGCGAATCGCCCTTAGCCCTTGTGTATTTTTTTTTTCATCATTCTTGGTGTTGTAATTGTTGCTGATGTTTTTTAGATATTATTCTTAAAAACAAAATGAATCATGATTGTAAAGAGATAAGCATTTTCAGAGTTTTTAAGATGTTGGTCACTTGTAACTTAAAATTGCATGATAAAACAAATAATGAGACTATTTAATGTATGCCTTGTCTTGGTCTTTTAAGGGAGTTATTGTTTACATGATTTGGAACACCCTTTGTTGAAATATGTGTAGTATGCATAAGATTTGAATAAATCTCCTGTGAAACAAATATTTTCATTTTGTGGATGCTAAGAACATCCAATTGATAAAAGATGGGATAAAGTGACCAAAGACATACTTTACTGAACCTCCTAATCCTTTGTGACTACTGGACTACAGCAATAATAATTATAACTACAATGATATACCATTGCAATAGCATTCATAACAAATGAAAAACAAAACAGTGATTTCTTTTGTAAACTATTCAAAAAGATAGTGCTATTGGCCATTGTGCTTTGAGTCCTCTGTCAGTCCAAACCTGGATGGGAGGGACTTATGACTTCTGTTACAAAAATCCCTAAATCGTCTTGACTACAGGACCTAATCAGATGGGTATTTTCCATGACTGGTAGAGAAATACTAGTAGTTACAGTTTCATAAACTACAACGACTTTTCATATTGTGAAGTGATTTCTTTCATAATTGATACCTTAAGGGCAGATGTAATTTCATTTTGAACAAACTGTATTATCTATTCCATTCTCAACAACCTAGAAGAACTGTTTACTAGGGCATTTCTTCTCCTCTATCTGAGTTTCCTCCTACATATACCTTCATTAATCTATTCAATATCTCACTCTTATGATTTTATTTGAACAAGCTTGATGTCGGGATGGAGTTCATTATGGACCGTAGTTCTAGAAAAATGTATGGTATTTATGTTCTATATATGAAATAAATTGGTGCTTTTTACATTAGACAATCACCAAGTAGTATGAGCAAATGATTGTAGTACATGTAATCAATACAATATTTGATATGAAATCAATGCATAAGCATATATATATATATAGTTTCTGTAATAAGGATTAACAACAATAGTGGAGAAACCAAGCTCAGTTTAGTTTTCAATATCTCACATGTCAAGATTAAGTTCATTTACTGTGATTAAGCTTTTAATTTTTAATGAATGGAATTGATAGTATACTTCTAAACCACTAACATCTGGCTCTAGGACTGTACATATCTCAATAAGAGTTTCGTCCCCCCAAATTGAATAAGTTTAGTGTAAATATCTATAGCAAAGATTACTTAGTCTAAGTTTTCAGATATCTTGACAAGCAATCTTTGCAAGTTCTGAAGGGATACCAGCCGTAGGCCTCTTAGTTTTATGTCATTGTACGAAAGAACGCGTCTGAAACGGAAAATGGAAAATTGTTGAAAATCATATTTTTCAAACAATGATTGATAATTTCACAGGTAGCATGTAGACCTTGTAAACAATATACGATCTTCTTGTGACATGATCTTTCCTAAGATTCTATTCCAGTATGTCAAACAGGACATTTTAACTTTTGCATTTTTGTATTTTGAATTCTGAATGCATTCTTACACACAACGACATTAAACTAAGAAGCCTTATTGTACATCCAAGTACATGTAGTTTGAAGACTGCAATCATATTAGGTGTCACAACCCATGTGATTATTTGTAAAAATTATCTGTTTTCATCATTGATATCCTTGCCTTTAATATTTCAAAAAGTATTTATTTTAGGTTTGTTATATCCATTCGGTCTAGGCATAAATATGAAACTATGTAGCAGGTCAATTTTCTTGTTCCAATTTGGTATGGATCCCTTAAATGTTCATTGATAACAGTGGATGGATTGTATATATGTATGATCATTGTAAGCACCAGAACTATTTCAGGGTTGTCTGTGAGATAGCTTTGTACAGTACTGTTTATTTTAAGTTTGTTGAGCTGAATAGGTAATATGTTGTATATTAATCAGTATGCTTGTCTGTGATTGTACAACACACACTCCATTGACGATTGCTCAGACATGGTGCATTTCAACCGGTTTCCTGTAGTAAACCCATTCTTTTACATAACTTTAATGCTAACCCTACAACCCAACCCCTAATCTAATATGTCTGCAATTTTGACGCATGTATAAAGACCAGGGGGGTGTTTCACAGTTTGACTTAGAGTTGTGCATTAAGCACCAATGCACATCCGGTATTTAACGCATAATCTCATTGATAGACCATGATTTTGACCAATGCGGTGATGCGTAATATACAGCACGCAAGTTGGAATTTAAGTACGACATTAAGTCAAACTTAAATCTTTGTGAAACACTCCCAGAGCAATGTCGCTGGAGCAAATGTTGAATCACCATCAATATATTTTAAGAAGTGTGCAACATATTTGATATGATACACTTTCTTGGCTCTAAATACTATTTATTTGTACTACATAGTGCTGCAGTAGTGTTCTTACAGTTCTTCTTTTTATAAATATGTTTGACTTTTTTATTTTTGAGGGCTCAATTTCTGGTAAATAATGGAGCTTTCTTATTTTTCATTGTAAGATTTGTTAAGTTTGATTTTTCCAAAAGTTGTTGAAAAATCCTTATTGTCCTCATAATTGTCAGTTTGCCAAAGTTATTACAATTCCATCCTGCAAATAATTCTGCAGAATGCTTCCAATGGATGACTGGTTATCGGCACTTATTCCTGTAGATTCCTTTCTAGATGTGTGTATATGCTACAAAAATGTGATTTTTCTGTAGGTTTTTTTGCTTCTGTTTCGTCTGTGCTACCTCATTACATGTCTTTGTCATATAGTAACTGCGCTATATAAATTCATCTAATTATTATTATTATTATTATTATTATTATTATTATTATTATTATTATTATTATATTATTAATTTATTATTATTATTATTATTATTATTATTATTATTATTATTATTATTATTATCATTTATTATTATTATTATTATTATTATTATTATTATTATTATTATTATTATTATTATTATTATTATTATTATTATTATTATTATTATTATCATTTATTATTATTATTATTATTAATTATCATTATTATTATTATTATTGAAGATGAATGGAATTCTCACAGGCTTTCTCTTTATATCCCGGGCACACTACTGAGACCGATGATAGACCAAACAGAGAATTACATGTACATTTAAGAGGTTCTGTTTTGGGTCACTGTGGATTTACATGTAGTTAAACCATGTAAGTAGGATATTTGTTGTCGAATAAAAGTATCTGGTATCTCTACCATAGTAAATGCTCCTTCCAGAAATACAAAAAGCTAAACTTTGACACCATTCTTGAGCTCTATTTATAATTGAAATCACTATGTGAGATTTTTTTGTTGCTGGTTTTGTGATGTTGAGTTCTATGTTCTATGATACCCATATAGAGAGAGATGAAATGTCAGAAAAGAAATTGTTTTTACCCGATTCATTTAAGACCTCCCTTATGCTGTCTCTAGTGATGATTCCCACAAAATAATCGATTTCTAAGTATGTTGCTTCTAGTTAAATAAGTGCCTGAATATAATGTTCTGATGAGCTCTGCTCATTATCCCTTCTAAACATGGTCATATCAGAGTTTGCTCAGTAGGTATGGAAAGGTTGGTCTTAACCAATGTCCAGCACATACTTCAGAGACTATGTAAAGACACTGGTAGGTAAACTTCCTTTGCATACAGGTAATATCAGCAATGATCCATGTGTAAAGATGCACTTGTTCCTTTTATTGCATTCCTGTGACTTAACCAATTAAGATTTTTGAGCTAAATTTTGATTAGACATCTTCCTACCAAAGAACTTCACTATTGAGTATGTGGAGATTTTCACATAGTAAAGTTTTTGTTTTGATTTAAAAAAAAAAAATCAGTTGCTTTATTGATATCTACTCTTGTAAATAGCTAAGTATATATTATTTGTTATTTTGCACAGAATATTTTATTGTACAAACATATGGTAAATGTATATCTATGGTCTTTGCATTTCTAGAAAATTATCCAATACAATTCAAGCACTTTTTATTATGCATATTAAAATTAAATTGTACAGGCAAACCATGCAACAGGTGTTTTATTTCTATGTCTATTCTCTATTTAGATTGATCTTGACTAGAAGAGAGTACAACACTAGAAAATGTTTCTATCCTCTCCCCACCCCCCTCCCCTTAACCTGCCTCACTTCCCACAAAGTGTAGTAACTACAGTGTAGTAACTGATTTGAAGTAATAGCAATATTCTCTAAAAATTATAGAGAGAATGAGGCACTTTTTGATTATTAGAAAATGGGGGGCACTGTGCCGCCTGCGTGTACATTTGCGTGTTAGAGTGTGTGTATGTGTGTGTGATGAACAGACTAATGTTCATATGGTATTTCAGTGAATTTTGAAAAGCCAATAAAACATTTAAAAACGAAAATGATATATATGTTAATGAGAATGGTCGTGATATTGTCTTTTGTTTGTCAAATATACACCTCTTTATCATTTTTTTTCTAACTTCTCCGGAATTTAAAGCCTCTCCCCGTAGTTGCCTTCTAGTTAAAGGCACAGTCCACCCCAAAAGTTTCACTGTTTCAATAAAAGGAGATAAATTTGAACAGCATTTCAAAAAAGAAATGAGCAAAATCGGTCAAAGAATAAGAAAATTACATTCATATTTACATTTTCTAGTAAATTACTCTCAGCTCTGCAAATTGGCAACACTGATGACATCATATGCACGCAGCTCTCCATTCACTTTGTACATGAAATTTCACATTTTCTCAATTTTCTTGGAAGTTACACATTTTCTAACCCCCATAGTTAATGTATGTTGAGAAGAATTGCTTTTTACATAACATACTTTGACTATGGGTTGAGAAAATGTGTACCGGTAACTTCCAAGAAAATTGAGAAAATGTGAAATTTCATGTACAAAGTGAATGGAGAGCTGCGTGCATATGATGTCATCAGTGTTGCCAATTTGCAGAGCTGAGAGTAATTTACTAGAAAATGTAAATATGAATGTAATTTTCTTATTTTTTGACCGATTTTGCTCATTTCTTTTTTAAAATGCTGTTCAAATTCATCTCCTTTTATTGAAACAGTGAAACTTCTGGGGTGTACTTTCCCTTTAAAATATTTCACCCCCCTGGCCCATTTTCCCCCGTTGGTTTATACACAGTCAGTGCGTCAGTTTACCTGCCCAAGGCTGTGGGGTGCCCTTCTCCAAATGAATGGCAGGCATTACACTAATAACAGGCAAGTGTCTGATCTTCCCCCTCTCCATGATCTTTGATGGCATGTCAAATAGCCAATCCAAGTTATAAGTTATGAACAAAGAACTGTATTTACAGCTTACTTCAAACCATCGGTTGATCGCATTCACGTCAATTTGTCATGTTACATGACCTTTTGTGAATGGTAGGCCCTAAATCTAAAAAGTACCTGGTCCAGTTTACCCAACATCTTGTAGATAACAGGGGGGTGTTTCATAAAGCTGTTTGTAAGATACGAACGACTTTACGCACGACTGGTGATACCTTCTTGTGCTACATGAGAATCTGATTAGCACCCAAGAAGGTATCACCAGTCGTTTGTTAAGTCGTTCGTAACTTACGAACAGCTTTATGAAACATCCCCCAGGGGTGTATTTCACAAACATATACACTTAACCTTTCAGGAATTTAGGGCCTATAATTCACAAAATGTAACGTGACGATGTAATGGTTCAAAATAAGCCATATTCGCTAACCCTAAAACACTAAAAACAAGTTACTTTCCCCGATACATGTATATGGAGTGCAAAATGTCAGTCTATCCCACATGTACAAATCAACTAAATTCTGTAAAAAAAAAAAAAAATTTAAGAAAAAAATGTCACTACAAAATTTTCATTTTCATTTTATAGTCATTTTAATTTTGCTCCTGATTTCCTTTTACAACCAGAGTGATTTGTAAGAAAGTTAGGGATTTGGCATTTGGCTCTCAATCAGTAAATATGCTATGCATCATGGGTTCATTATGATAATACAGGCAATGTAGATATAGAAACCCTCTATGCTGCCCATGCACACACTCAAAACTTGCAAACTCACTGAATCATACATCACTTGCCAGTTTTGGATCAAATAAGTGATGGGTATGGTTATTTTTTAAAATACATTTATTAATACTGGACACCTTCATCCAGCCTTTGGTCAAATAACATATGGGAGGAGTGGGGCAGTCTTGGCACCAAAAACACAGAGCCCTTTATTAGAGTTTGGCCAACTCGGTTTCAGTGGGTTACCATGGTGCAATTTCTTTTGTGTTGTGCTTGCTTAACAAAGCAATACACACCATGTTGCACCCTAATGAAACCGAGTTGGCCAAACTCTGTAATAAAGGGCTCTGCAAAAACACATGCATTCCAGTATCAAGGTATAATGAAACATCTCTAATACAGTTCATAGTTATCATTTTTATTCAATTTCATGACTCAAACCACTGTATGTACAAAACAAATCTTCATAATTCTTGCATATAAATAAGTCCTCAGCATATTAGGTGGTTCTTCATCATATATCATAATTATTGCTACATAGTTTGTCATGTATAGCCTAAAATAGAATCAAGTCATTTCTAAATTCATCTGATGATAAAAATATAATTGTTATGTACATCTTTGATCCTACAGAGTATTTCACTAACTTGTCATTTCTGTCGGGTCCCAATCGTTGGATTCTATCCTTAACTACATCATTCCTACAAGAGGCAAAATGACTACATACATGATAAAACAATCTAAAGCATTGCTAAAAAAAGTGTTATGTGGCTGGCAGAAGAGTGTAAAGAGAATTACACATTTCTGCTAAAAGTGGAAGGTCACAATAAAATGCCTGTAACTTTAATAGGAAACAGGAGGATGTAACTAAATTACATTAAACAGTTCTGGATTTTTTTTTTCTTTTTTTAATTAACAGTTAATACATCTCCCATGTCTATAAGCACTTCACAGAAATATAATTAAAACGGTCACTGGATTCAGGCTTGGCTGCACACAGTGTTTGCACCTTCTCCACTCCCTGGGGAGCATTCCAGCCAGGCGCCTTTTGCAGACGCACTCAATACCTGTGTGGAGAGTGGCAAATGTAGATTAATGTCTTGCCAAAGCACACCAGTGCCGCACCGGGGATATAACCCACAACCTTCGCATCTCCAGTGAAGTGTTATCATTCATTCTCACTTCATGATGGCTGATAAAATAAAATATCCCTGTCTTCAGAGGTGGGGGTGTGATGGTGTAGTGGTTCTGTCTCTTGACTCTCAATCGAAGGGATGAGGGTTCAAATCCTAGCCTGGCACTAACATCTTTTGGCAAAGACATTAATCCACGTTTGCCACTCTCCACCCAGGTGTAAAGAGTGGTACCAGTAGGAAGGAATTCCTGCATTAGCCCCTTATCATGGCATTTAACTACAGCTGGAGTAATAATATAATACTTTGTAAAGCGCAGTAGAGTATATTTGTATTGTAGCTGCACTATATCAATGGACCATATCATATCATTATCTTAAAAACAGGTACTGTAAATGCAGAAATCTTCGCGGTAGATAAATTTTCACAGATTTTGCACTATTTCCGGCAAGTGCAAATTTTAGAACTCGCGAAAATATTAGCATGATTTCATATGCAATGAAATATCAAATCAAATCAGTATAACATTTACAGAGCAATCAAACTAAGAAGTTAGGCCCCAGAAATATATTTTATGGCAACCAATCATCCTTTCACCAGCCCATATGATTAAATTCATAAACAACAGTTTTTCTCCTATGGAGGAAGAATCGTAATAAAATCATTTTAATTGATTTATTAAAATGTATTAAGAGCACTGCCATTAATCTTTATCTGTTTTCATAAGACAAGGGATAATGAAGAATGATTCTTTTTTTTTTTTTTCTTTTTCTTTTTTTCAAAATGAACCCTATGCATGAGATTCAGCTCTGTTGGTGTGTTGAACACACATTCTAGTCTAGGGCATTCCCACTGGAGGAACTTGACCTTCCTCTCTATTCCAAAGATGGTGTAGAGTGTAAACAAACTTGCATCCAACCCATTCAACACACATTCTGGTCTAGGGCTTTCTATTCTAATTCCACAAGGAACTCCTCCAAGCAACAATTAAATCAGTGTGGAAAGACAGTTTACTTGGAAATATTTCTCAACTGCAGCCCGACATCTGTCTGTTCAATTTTGTTGAATGTCATAAAGCAAGACCTGCGAAATGGATCCTTTTCTGTATAATTTTGGTTGGTCGATTACATTTTTCTTCGGGGAAGGGGAGGTGAGGTGTCCAATCCTTCATCCCAATCCACTCCACATCATCTTAGGAATCCATACTGTCTCCAGTTACATTGCACTTGGACATGCTATCTCAACACTGAGTTTCTATGATGAGAATTTAACCCATTCGTGACAGGAATTATTTAAAGCCTAATTCGATCAGCTTTTATTCTTCAAATTGGCAACACCAACATTTTTATTTTATCGCTACATTTTTCTTATAAAACGTCATGTATCTGAAATGAATATAAATTGACAGAAATTATGAGAAGTCAAAAAGTTGCCAATTTGCAGGGGAAAACAGTGATTTTAAACTTTCTATCACATTGCCAATTTAAGGATTTTAATGCTTATTTTCCTTTAAAAAATTTTCAGCATCAAACAACGAATATAGACGCAACCAAAATGGGCACAGTTTGTGTAGAATTTTTTGCTCTTTCTGCTCACGTATTTGGTATGATTTTTAGGGCTTTGCATCAAAAGATATTAGGCCAAACCACAAAATGTGGACCTCTGTCACAAATGGGTTAACAAAGCTCCTGTCAATCAAACAAGTTAACTTAATACTACACTAAAATCAAACTCGGGATCAAAGCACTTCACACTAACATGCTTACTGGTCTATCAATTCACAGAGTTGTTTCACAATTTGTTTATCATTCATTCATTGGCAAACATCATATGTGATTTTAAAATACTAGAATCACATTATTCAAATGGACATTGCTCTTAATCAGAATTAAATATTTTTACATATTGGATAAAAAAAAAGTAATCCTCTGGTGATTGGGTGAAAGAGCTTCACATGATCAAACATATTTTCAAATTTTTAAGAATATTAGCATGTATGGCACCCTCATGATTACATGGTATACTATTTAGAAAACAACATCAGATTTTTTATGATGATATTTTCCAAATAGTATGCTATTTGTGAAATGACCTCACAACTATTCACAGGATGAAGCAATGACCTATACCCCTAAATACTAGTATTCAGCAGGCGTACGAGAGCTTGAATGCCTATCATTGGTAACTCCCGCAGTGTCACGGCTATATATTTTATAATTTCTGATCACTTTGGCCAATTACCGTATAGCAGAAACTCTCAAGGCAAATTATATTTATATATTATAATAGATGTAGTTCTTTGTATATATCTGACTGAAAATTTAGTTCTAGAAAAAAAAAATGATTTGTGGGCTTTCTTGCCCTTTTTACTAAACTGGTAGCTTGGAAGAATATCATAAAAGAAATATGCTGCTTAAAGTGACTACACAATGGTAAATTTTTTGGATATATGATCGAGAATAGAATTTTAAGAAGAATAACATTAAAAAATTGATGATTTTCAATTGAAATGAATGCATTTTGGCTTATTTTCTCATAAAAAGTCAAGAGTTGACCAAAAAAATTGAGTATGAGGTATGATGTAAAAGTGGGTACCCAGCTTTACGCATTGTAGTTGTGCTGTGTGCTAGACTGTACAATATGTATTATATCTTGCCCGCATTTTGCTAGAATTGCGCGACAAGGTACCCACTCTGACGTCATTTTGACGTCAATGTGGGTACCCAGTTGAAACTGGGTCGAAGCTGAGGGGTCAAAAATATCATGGAAACTTACCACATTTGGAGGTTTCCTTGGCAACACGACTTTTTAAAAAAACTTTAGGCAGATGATTTTCTCCTAATAAAAATCATGCTCTTTTAAATGAACTAACATTGTTTCAGCATTGAGTACCCCCTTTAAGGGATTGCTCATAAATATGCCCTCATTTGACAAGAGCGAGCAGAAAACTCTTGACCAAACATTCAAGCCATGTGTGTGTGTGTGAGTGTGTAATCCCATATTCACATTTCTGTGTGTTGTGCATCGTACTGATGATTAACATACCTCAAGAGGTAGACCAACTGTAATGTAATACATTATCACCCTTTTCCAACTGGTTCCCATTTCTTTTACAATTTAATGGCATGACTGTATAAGTTTATCAGAGAGGTTTTTGTATGTTTTTTTTTCTTTCTTTTTACTCTTGTAACCCTCCACATAGTTTAGAAAATCTACTCCATTCTTTACGTGAATAAAAAAGTATCTCCACCAATCCGTTCATTTCTAAACACAATTGCAAGAGTCCCACATGGTAAATATATGCTTGACTCCTTGAATTTTTGTTAAACGTGTTCATTAATTCATTGAAATGAAAACGAACCTTAATGCTTTGATCATTTCTAGCGTTTTGTTGCTTAGAGAATATCAGCAAACAGATGTAGTGAGAGAGCCTCATTTCTAGACTCGATAACACACAAATATAATTACGTTATCACAAACCAGTCTTGAATTCCAGCCCTGATCTTGTGAGTCTTTATCAAAACTGAGCTTCAATGACAGATTGTTATTTGGATACAAGAAGACTGCCAAATCTATTGAGGTAGAGTTGTAGGTTAACTGTTGTTGCTATCATCATCATCTATGATAGATGCTATGAAAGAAGCAACTTCTTCATCTCCTACAGTAGCATGCTGCTTGATGAATCCATGGTCCTACAAACAAACAAACAAACAAATAAAGCCAATTACATCAAAAGCCACATTCTATGATAGATGCTAAGAAAGAAATTTCTTCATCTCCTACAGTAGCGTGCTGCTTGATGAATCCATGGTCCTACAAACAAACAAACAAACAAACAAACAAACAAACAAATAAAGCCAATTACATCAAAAGCCACATTCTATGATAGATGCTAAGAAAGAAATTTCTTCATCTCCTACAGTAGCATGCTGCTTGATGAATCCATGGTCCTACAAACAAACAAACAAACAAATAAAGCCAATTACATCAAAAGCCACATTCTATGATAGATGCTAAGAAAGAAATTTCTTCATCTCCTACAGTAGCGTGCTGCTTGATGAATCTATGATCCGACAAACAACAAACAAACAAACAGACATCTATGATTGATGCTATGAAAGAAGCAACTTCTTCATCTCCTACAGTAGCGTGCTGCTTGATGAATCCATGATCCTACAAACAACAAACAAACAAACATCTATGATTGATGCTATGAAAGAAGCAACTTCTTCATCTCCTACAGTAGCATGCTGCTTGATGAATCCATGATCCTACAAACAACAAACAAACAAACATCTATGATTGATGCTATGAAAGAAGCAACTTCTTCATCTCCTACAGTAGCGTGCTGCTTGATGAATCCATGATCCTACAAACAACAAACAAACAAACATCTATGATTGATGCTATGAAAGAAGCAACTTCTTCATCTCCTACAGTAGCGTGCTGCTTGATGAATCTATGATCCGACAAACAACAAACAAACAAACAGACATCTATGATTGATGCTATGAAAGAAGCAACTTCTTCATCTCCTACAGTAGCATGCTGCTTGATGAATCCATGATCCTACAAACAACAAACAAACAAACATCTATGATTGATGCTATGAAAGAAGCAACTTCTTCATCTCCTACAGTAGCGTGCTGCTTGATGAATCCATGATCCTACAAACAACAAACAAACAAACAAACATCTATGATTGATGCTATGAAAGAAGCAACTTCTTCATCTCCTACAGTAGTGTGCTGCTTGATGAATCCATGATCCTACAAACAACAAACAAACAAACAAACATCTATGATTGATGCTATGACAGAAGCAACTTATACATCTCCTACAGTAGCGTGCTGCTTGATGAATCCATGATCCTACAAACAACAAACAAACAAACAAACATCTATGATTGATGCTATGAAAGAAGCAACTTCTTCATGTCCTACAGTAGCGTGCTGCTTGATGAATCCATGATCCTACAAACAACAAACAAACAAACAAACATCTATGATTGATGCTATGACAGAAGCAACTTCTTCATCTCCTACAGTAGCAAGCTGCTTGATGAATCCATGATCCTACAAACAACAAACAAACAAACAAACAAACAAACATCTATGATTGATGCTATGATAGAAGCAACTTATACATCTCCTACAGTAGCATGCTGCTTGATGAATCCATGATCCTACAAACAAAAAAAACAAAGCAAACGGCATCAAAAGCCAAATGAAGGAAAACATGGTACAGTGGAACCTCATTATAAAGAACAATGTTATAACCAACTCTCGTTATAATAAGGTAATCTTGCAGGTCCCACTTCTTTGTATTTTATTGCTTTTTAGCCCTATTATAACAAGGTTTCGATATAAAGAGGTAATTTCCTTGGTCCAGAGGAGTTTGTTGTTTGGAAACAAGTGTTATAGCACTTGATATGAATACTCAAATATGTAAAATCTCAATGATCAAAATTTTGAACAGTCATATTAATACTAAAATCTGAATTCCGGGTTATTGCAAGCCTCCTCTGTGAAGACAAAGCAAAATCAATAGCAAATCATAGTGACATCATAGTAGTCTTGCGACTGTCCACGATTTTAAGCCAATTTGGCTTTCACGCAGAGTAAAATGCTTACAGCAAGCCAAATTTTGATTTTAGTATTCCTATCATATGATTATTCTTAATCTCAATAAGAATAATTTCACTTCTTAAAGACTCCATATTCAATACAAAAGTTGATTTCTTCAAAATCAAGCAAAAGTGTGCGGTGGCTTTTAGATATACTATAAATTATCTTCTTGTTGGTAAAGGTCACCATGATATGTGCCAGCTACAATTGTAAAAGATGAGCATTTATCAATAACAAGTTTACTGGCAGGTAAGGCTTTTAAATATCAGGAGGAAATAAATCAAGTAATTTCACATCTCTTCTACTTGCGCTAACTTCAAAATAAATGCTTGTCAATGCCCCTACAATATCATGGACCAGGGTAAAAAATACCCAAGGGTGACAGGCGATTTTGCCTTCAGCGAGCTTAAATAACCCTATAAATACTATGAACCCAATTCTTTGGGGCGACCATTTTTTTAAAGTCGCCCTCACCTCAGCTCCAAAAATAAGCATCCATGAATAGTGATCTAGGAGCAACAGAATTAATAAATGATAAGGAAACAATAAGGATATTG
The DNA here is from genome assembly GCA_029962745.1 of Echinometra lucunter. NCBI lineage: Eukaryota > Metazoa > Echinodermata > Echinoidea > Camarodonta > Echinometridae > Echinometra > Echinometra lucunter. The sequence goes on from CM057155.1 coordinate 7,934,590, forward strand.
GCAATTCAACAGAGCTCCCTTGGGCCTAGAAATAGTTCCTGTAAAGTTGTTCACAGGAGCTATTTTTTGCTAGTGAATAGCTAGTATTTTTTACCCTGTCATGGACATAACAATGGCATGGCACTTTAGAACAAACTTCTTTAAAATGAAGTGAAAAATGAGTGGAGAATAGTGCAGCCTCACATGAAGGTGAGCTTTACCTCTTACGCAATATCTTTATTGTCTAAATAAAACAATCTGGGGAGCGTTTCATGAAGAGTCTTGTCGGTGATTTTCGCTGACTAATTTGCTCTCAGCCAATCATATGCGAGGATTTTCAGTAGCTTATAACAGTTGTCAGTGAAAATCACTGACAAAACTCTTCATGAAACACTCCCCTGATATTCACTTAAGCCAATTCACTATCAATACTAACTTTACTTGTTTTTCACTGGTCTATATGAACTTATAAACATGTATTCTTGTAGTATATGAATCCACTTACTAATAATCTTGAATATGAAGGTCTTTCTGTGCAGTTCTTCTTCAAACTGTAGATGGGGGGGGGGGGGGGGATGGGGGAGGGAGGGGAGGGAGTAAAGAAAAAATCAAAAGAATCAATAAACATTGTGTAACATCTTTAACAATACAGATACTGGAAATCACAAACCAGGATCTTTCTTACTTCATAAACATGTATAACATTGTAACTTAAGAACTTTTACCTATTTGATAATACATATCAGTGTCATTATTTTTATCCATTATTATCTAAGAATTTTCTTTTGTCACATTATGGTGAAAAATGTCCATTCATTTTTTCTTTTTTTCCTCCATTGAATATGTGAGTAAGTTTGCTGTCTGGCAGACTACTGTGAATATTTTAGTGACCGATGGGTGCGCACTTTGAGAGCTCACACACTAGCTACAAACATGCAGCTTCCAAAGCACCAATAGAGCGCATAGCCAGACTTGCTTTACTGCTCTATAATAAGCCTCAAGAACTTGAGAGACCAAAGATAAACATTCTAGTGGGACTTCTACAGATTCAAATGATGTCACAATACCTTAAAACTTAATAGAGTGACATTTTTCTGATTTTTTTCGTAATCAATTTAGAGGTTGCTCAGAAATTCGGTTACAGTTCGTTATTCCAAAGGTTTGTTATTCTGAAAGTTCGTTAATCCGAAAACGAAATAAGGTTTGTTAGTTCGTTAGTTATTTCCGGACTAACAAACCTTACTTCATTTTCGGATTAACAAACCTTCGAAATAACAAACCCTATTTCATTTTCGGATGAACAAACTTATTTCATTTTCGGATTAACGAACCTTTGGACTAACGCACCTTCAGAATAACGAACCTTCGGAATAACGCCACAAATGTTCAGATAAACGAACCCTTTTTCATTTTTGGACTAACAAATATCTAGGTATATGCAATTTATGTGTTTCAGAATAACAAACATCACCGAGAAATTCAAACGTTTCTGTATAGATTATTTCATCATTCATGTTTAAATGGGTATAATTTGAGTACTTCAAACAGGCCTACATTCAATAATACTCAAAAGTTTTCATTGTTTTGATATCTGGCACGTTTTTGTTCATATCTATACCTCGATATGCAAACTTATCAAAATCCATTCAAACCATCTTCTTCCGAGAATGTCTCTACTCTGAGAAGGTGTTATGCATAGATATAGACCGAACCAGCTTGTTGTTGAGGGAAGCAGATGATCAGCCATTACTGTGATGTCCCGCCATAGAGTTACATACAGGGTTCATACAATTATACATCTTCAAAATTCCATGACTTTCCATGACTTTCCAGGGCAGAAAAATGCAAATTTCCATGACTGATCGATAATATGTGACATAAAACTTACATAAAAAGCGCGCTGATTAAAAGAGTTTCAAAGCTGATATGAGTGCCATGAATGCAAGGCTGGCCGGGGCGTGAATTTATTAACATGAAAAATATCTTGAATAAATGACTTTCCATGACTTTCCAGAAGAAATTGACAAATTCCCTGACTTTCCCTGACTTTTTGCTTCTGGAAAAAAGAATTTCCAATTCCCTGACTTTCCAGAAATTCCCTGACCAGTATGAACCCTGTACATACAACAATGCAGCGCAGCTGAATGAAGCGAGCAAAGATTACACGCACGCTATGAGGGACACTCATGTAATTCTATAAGGACCCCACAGTAATGGTGCTGCCCACAAATCGATTTTGGGATCGGGATCGGTCTATACATAAAGATTGGACAAGAAGAAATTCAAAGATACTAACCACTTATTGATGAAATCCTGGATTTCTTCTGAGAATCTGTCTTCAGGTAGTGATGGAGATCTGCCTTTTACAACTTGAGTGAGTTGTTGAAACATATCATGCCACTTCTCGTAAGGGTACGCATTTGTTGCAATCTCAATCTGCAAGATAAAACATGAGAAATTAATGCCATAATATCTAACTAGGCAAACTCTCTATTCAAAAGGCTTAACAAGGACTGGAAGTGAAGGGAGATCACTGTTAAAAGCAAGTTATGCTTTAAACCTATTCTAACTGGGCTTTTTCAGGACTTGAATTTACTAGGGTAGGGGGATCAATTTGACCCCCACGTACACCCCCCCCCCCCCCCCCCCCAAGATCTTGGAGACAGAATGTCTATTGGCATGAAATTTGGCTTGAAGATAATTTGACTTATTAGCAATACATTGATAGCATTAACTATGCAGCAAGAATTATACATGTTTAATCATGCACATACATGTAATTAATTAGGAAACCTAGTAAAATATTGAAGTTTTCCCTGTACTGCCAGGTAAATCCAACCAAAAGAAATTAAACATTGATTGGATTCACATGTTTCACAATATTGAAGCTAGGGTTTATATCAGACACAATAGTTTGCATTACTCTTGCACTGTCAGAATAAAAAAATAAAAAAAATTAAAGACACACAGTCGTGGACTTTCATGGGGAATTTGACACCATTCAGGTGCTTACCCAGTAACAGGTATACTCCATCACCCAGAGAAGAAATGAGTTTATGACCAACAGACCTTATGTAATGCTCTGTATATTCCACCCACTGCCCCATATGCTAAAGTCATTATCTCACTTTCCCTGACCTGACAATGCCCGAAGCAAGCCGAAGAAGGTCTATGGTGGGACGGCTTGTTTGCTGTGCTCCAGAGATATAGCTCTATTACAGGTATTTCCAGAGCTTTTCACAAAGTCTGCTGTCATCAAATTATGATCCACTCCCAACGAAAGCCCATGACTGAGTGTCTTAAATGGTTTCCTCCAAGTAAAGACTAGTCCTACAACTGTTTAAAAAAACTTGCAAACAGAAATGAATCTTACCATTGTGATACCAAAACTCCAGACATCCGACTTGACATCATATCCTTTGGCACTCATGTCTGGATCTATCCTCTCAGGCTGTAAAGAGAAAGAAAAATAAAATCCTTCCTCCTCATCAATTCACAAAAAAATATAAAGACTTGACAGTTAGCCATGCACAGCAAAACACCTGTTAAAAGACCTAAGATGAAAACTGATCTTTACTAGAAATCTGCTGTAATTCATGCAATTTGTCATAAGTTTCATCACTGCTACAGATGTTGTTAGTTACAATATTCTGAAAAAGTACTGGTCAATTTTCTTTCATCTCTTATAAGCATGGTGGTTCATGTGAGACTACAGTAAAAATCTGCTCTAATCTGCTATTAACCCATTCGTGACAGGAATTATTTAAAGCCTAATTTGATCAGCTTTTATTCTTCAAATTGGCAACACCAACATTTTTATTTTATTGCTACATTTTTCTTAAAAATGTCATGTATCTGAAATGAATATAAATTGACAGAAATTATGATGAGAAGTCAAAAAGTTGCCAATTTGCAGGGGAAAACGGTGATTTTAAACTTTCTATCACATTGCGAATTGAAGGATTTTAATGCTTATTTTCCTTTAAAAAAATTTCAGCATCAAACAACGAATATTGACGCAACCAAAATGGGCATAGTTTGTGTAGAATTTTTTTCTCTTTCTGCTCATGTATTTGGTGTAATTTCTAGGGCTTTGCATCAAAAGATATCAGGCCAAACCACAAAATGTGGACCTCTGTCATGAATGGGTTAACAAATAATAAAAACAAAATACTGTATTTTTACTCCACCTACATGCATATCTCTGATGTCTCTAAGTGCTTCAGAGATATAGTAGTACCCCGGTCATTGGATTCAGGCCTGCCTGCACACAATATATGCACCTTCTCCAATCCCTAGAGAGCATTCTAGCCAGGCATCTTTTGTAAAAACTCACAATGCTAATAAAAAATACATGACTTTCGCATCCTTCTGGGTACCCTTAACAACTGGTTGGAGAGTGGCAATGCAGATTAATGTTTTGCCAAAGGACACTAGTGCTGTGTCGGGGTTCGAACCCCTGACCTTCACATCTCCAGTCAAATGTTTGACCACTCAACTATGACACCTCTACAAAGGAAAGAATGCAAACATACCTACAGTGTTCTTCAGTCAACATTTCTATCATGCACTTGAAATATAGAAGTAGGTAGATGCTCTTCTTTTCAATGTGTTGATATCATACTTCATATTTTTTATCCCTGACCATTTAAATACAAACATTTTCAAATTAATTCAAGGTAGTACAGTGACTCCTTTTTTTACTCTCCCTATGTCTGACTACAGTTAACATTATCAAGGAGGTGCTGTGGCTCAGTGGTTGAGCAGTGGTCTCATAACCGGGAGTACCCGGGTTCGAAGCCAAGTTGATGTGCTAACGCCCTTTGGTAAGATATTAATCCTCATTACTGAGTCCTTCGCAGAGGACAAGAGGCTGTTGGTCCCCTGGTTGCTTACTAACAAGCATACACATGCTTTCTTAGCAGTCATGTAAAATAGCCAACCAACCAACTAACCAATCAAATTCTTGCCATAAATCCAAATGAAGTGAGTTTCACCTCTTCTATTCCAATGAAACTTCTGTTTTATTGACAACATGGAGGGTTCTATTTCAGAATGTCACAAAAACAATAGTAGTGTACTTACAGCCATGTACTGTCTGCTGCCTGCATCCTGTGTCTTGGCCAGGGAGTTGACTAACTGCCCGCTGATACCAAAATCACATAGCTTGATCTTGCCATTACGATTGGCCAATACATTTGACGGTTTCACATCTCTGTGTATCACTTTCAGTTTGGTCTGAAGGTACTTCAGGGCACTCACAATCTAGATGATCAAAAAGAAAACAGCCAACTTCATCTTCAATGAACACTACTCGAGCATTATATACTTACTCAACATAAGCTGGAATAAACTACTTGATCATGGTTTATAAGCAGTTGTCCTGATTAAGTATACTCAAAAGATTTGCACTGAAAGAGAATGTTGTATCAGTATACCTCCAGCTAATAGATACGTCCATGCATTGTGTTGTCTACATGTGCCATATCTCTATGATTTCAATTTCAAGATATGGCAAAAAGACAAACAAAGTAAACTAACCCCATGTTCAGACTAAGTCCCGTTTATCGGGGAAAGTCCAAATTATCAGGTTTTTCCCCAGCAAAACCATAGTGTGGATGCTTGCTGGGACTTCTCCCGGTGCACAAAAAAACATATGATGGGTTCGGGGACAAATCTTGAGGGGAGAGCGACCTTGTACGTGTAACTGAATGCGCACAGCTGTTTTCATCAAATGTGAGCATGCACGAAATGTGGTGACATTGTGACATAACGCACAGCAGAAACTGCTTCAGCCTATTGTCCCCAGAAAGTGGGGGCATTTGAACACAGCGTGGATGGTCAGTCGTATCAGAAAGTTACGCCTCTCCAAACTGCCCTTAATGAACGGAACCTAGTCTCAACGTAAAAGTAAGATGACACCTAAGCTCCTTCACAATAAAAAGTGGTGCATCAAAGTGCCATTTTTGTTAACCCGTTGGATACAATTTGATTATGGTATAACACATATTTTCCATTCACACCAGCCTAAGTTATCTTGTGCTTAGTGCTCAATAGGTTAACATGGTGCAGATTGGCCAAGACTTACTGAGAATGATATTCTGCTAAGTATATCCTCAGGGATAAATATCTGTTGAGGTTTGAGCTTGTTCTTGTAGAGTTTGTCGAGACATGTATCCATCACTTCCATACAGATCCACACATCTCCCTGTAAAATAATACCAAACTTATCTCTGTAAAAGAATCTTCATACATCTTTCATATAAAATAATGATCATGCATCTCCCTACCAGGGGGGTGTTTCACAAAGACTAACATTAACGAAAAAGCACTTCACTATGGCTGGCCATTCTTGCCACATTTTTTTTTTCACCACGGGTCTCTCATAGTATTTGAAAATCATGGTCACAAATCTGCAGAATTGACATTTTTTTACAGTTCGCTGATGAAGATAACAAGAAAGGTGAATTCTGCAAATTTGTGCACAGGATTTTCACATCCTTTGAGAGACCAATAGTGAAAACAAACTCTGGCATGAATGGCCGGCTATAGTTAAGTGTGATTTGAGTCAGTTTCAGTCTTTGTGAAACACTCCCAGATAATACCAAACATCTCCCTGTCCCTGTAAAGTAATGATTAATATACCTGTACATCTCAGTGTTCAATAATCAAAGATTTGTTAGTATCTATATCTACTGATTCTTAATAATATCAGCACTTAAGGCATACCTCAGGCCTATGTAGAAAATAAATTTCTTTCATATTCAGATACAGCTCCAACTCATATATGAAGACATTTTATTCTCAAAACTTATTTCTATTAATGATAATGTATTTCAATTTGTGATATTGTAATATTTGTGATATTGTATTTCATTTTTTCCCATCTACATTGTTGAAAAAGATAAACACATATTGTTCTTTATATAGATTAAAAATAGATTAAAATTATGATAGATTAAAAAAGAGACAAGACGAATGTAAAACAAAAAAACCATAGAGACGAAAATATTTCCGATATTTCGGGCAAAGCCCTTCATCAAGGAAGGTTATGTTCAAAATATCAGAAATATTGTCATCTATACGATTTTTTGTTTTACCTTTGTCTTGTCTCTTTTTTTACTGTTCTTTACATGTATATACTTTTTTATGATGCTATGTCCAGTATACTTTTGTAATGTTAACAAAATATTGATGTACATTATCAATGCAGTTGCAAAAAAGTACATACTTCTTGAAAGAGAGCACCATAGAACTCTACTGTATAAATACAATCTGAACTTCTCATAGCCACATCCATGTCCATCAAAATCCGTTTGTCCTCTGTGCTGTTTACCTGAGCTCGCATTTTCTGCAACAAACCAGAACCGATGTTAAAAAGAAGAATCACACTACTAAACTAAACTAAACTAAACAATAACATGAACATGCAGATAAAAGACTATTATTACTCTTCACTTAGAATAGGAGATCAAACATTTGTTACAATGTATTTTGATGGTCCAACAAATTACCTGACAAAATAAAGAAATGAAATCACCCCGATTGCTTAATTCTGGTATGTTTAGTCTACACTGTAAGTCAATGGACTATGTAAAATAATGAAGATTTCTATGTTCTGCTGGTTGTACACCATATATTCAGGCAAGAATTGCAATTTAATCAATATCATATAACAATACTCACAGAATTCTTTACTAGAATAAAGATTTCTTGTTAATTCTCTGCAAATTTGATTAGATTTTACATGACCATACCCCAAATACCACACCTCACCCTAAACCCAGTAAAACCCCATTGCAACCACACACCAAATACCATACCTCACCCTTATACTGAAACCCAGTAAAACCCTACTGCAACCTCACATTAAACACCATACCTCACCCTTCTACTGAAACCCCGTGAAACCCCATTGCAACCTCACATTAAACACCATACCTCATCCATATACTGAAACCCAGTAAACCCCCATTGTTACCACACATTAAACACCATACCTCACCCTTATACTGAAACAGAGTAAAACCCCACTGCAACCCTGACTCTAAACATCTGAAATACATAAAGCCCACAGCATGTGTGTAGGAGAACTGCACTTGTATGGCAAAAACTCCATAGGCAAGAAGACTTTGCTAAACAAAAATTGCCATTACTATTACTTTGTGCACCGATTTTCATGAAGAAAACAATAAGTGGTGATGATAGTGATGATGATGATGATGATGATGATGATGATGACAATGATGATAGTGATGATGAATATGATGATGATGGTAATGACTATTTTGACAATAACTGCTTACCTTGACAGCCATGACTGTTTCAGAAGGTTCATGTCTAACTCTGTCTACGATGCCATAAGCTCCTCTTCCCAGATTCTCAATGACAGTCATATCTCTGGCATACACCTCAAACTCATCACCACTTACAGTCAATGTAGCCTTGTTGTCTAATCCACCGGGTGGTCTGTCAAATTGAAAATGTATATGTACATCTACAGCTTGCTTGGATACAAAATTGGCTAACATATCTCATGCTCAATATGAAATTATAACATCAAGGTGATTTCTTGCTCTATATACAGTATCAAAGGAAAAACCAAAACCCTCAAGTCAATTAGTTTTTAAATCAAAGCCAAGTCGGAATAAGACATATCAGCGAAAATGTGAACGAAATCAGACACAGAATAAGAAAGTTAACAGCTATATGAAATTTCCTATATGACATTTTTTGACACTACCATAGCTATTGGTGACATGATTTTGTGGATACCATACAACGATACCGATACCATACAACAGAAGAAGAAGAAGATAACTATCAATATGTTTTGTACACACATACATGTTACAAACATTTTACTTTGCTTAAGATTTGCACATTTTCTTTGGGGCCAAAGCCAAGCCAAACTCAAGATATATAATGGGTGAGTGTTTTCTCCACAACAAATTTCGGATAAGGACAATAAAAACATGTTTTACTTTCAAACAAGCCTTTCCTCCTTTTCTTAAATTCTCTCTCTCCCTAGCACTCTGATTTGTTTATGTGGCCTGAACCTTGTCTGTCAAGCTAAAACAATGACAGTAGACAGAAAGCTACATGAGTGAAAAACTTAAGAGCAAAGGGGATATCATCTTTTTGTACTTACTTTTTCTCCTCCCGCTTGGGCAATTCATCTTCGAATTTGAATTTTACTCCATGAAATTTCTTTTTACCTGTGCAAGTGCAAATATAAAGTAGCTATCAGACATGTTATACAGTATACTTTACATGTAAATGATGTCAGAAGAAGATGCATGTGCACATGATTATCATCCTTCCATCTTTCTATTTAAGCCTGAGTCGAATCGATTTTTAAGCCGGTGTTCGATCCAAGACGTCGAACTCCGATTTTGTTTTGATGAATTCGATGCATCGACGAAATTACCAAATTGACTAGAAAACACAGAATCTTTTGTTTGATAGTCCTGTTAAACACAATTTATCTTCATATTTTCAAAACTTTAATTTGCTTACTTGTATCCTACTCTCTTTTGTGAGTTTTGCAGGAAACGCATCAAGAGAACGAACTGGTCGCTCGATGATCGAGCAGCTACTACATACTTGTCTACATAATATCTCATTTAGTTCGTTTGTCTGTCATCCGTAATTATGCACCCCTATTGAGAAATGGCATTTTCCACGATAGTCAGTCATGCCGACGTGATGTGATTTTTGGGGTTAGTCTACTCTGTGTAGGGGGAACTAAAAAGTAACAACAAAGAAGTAACGGATCTGGTCAGTCAAACTCATAAAATGAATGATCTAATCCCTTTTGCTTGTATGCAGAATCTGATTTATTTGGTTTTTTTTTCTTCCGAAAATGGCCTCGCTGGATGTTTTATATGTCTGCGATTTTGTTTCAGATTTATCATTCACCCTGTCCCAAAATGGTTATGTCCGCGAAAACGAAAGACCTGTGCTATCGCGATAGCCAGGCCTAGCATGGGAAAGGCTTGCATGCTCGATGAGTCATCATCTCTCCTTGCACTAGCACTGCACACCATAGTTTCGTCATTCAGTCATGAATTTGAATAATTTTGGAAATAGTTCTTCGATTACCAAATTGAACGAAGCAAAGTGGATTATAAATGGTCTCACATATAAAGAAATTACAATTATTGAATTTTTGATCTATGTCTGATGAGGTCATTTCGTGAAAGAACATAACAAAATAAATATAGCTTTATCAAGGTCTGGTAAAATACTAGACGACTCTTTGACGTTGCCTAGTGACCAGGCCAGGAATGTAGTCCAGTTCATGACTGAAGGACACCTGCGCTGCACCCAGCTAGCTCTCTCCCCGTCTCTTCATGTTACTAGGCAGTATTGGCGCGAGACAAGCATATATAAATATTCATCGCAGGCTCGTACGGTTTTGAGATGAAATGTCCAATAAAGGGTCTTCTAAAATTCATAACTCTAAAATGGGTTGGTCCTGAGACGAAGTAACGAGTGCTCTGATTGGCCAATTTTTTTCTGCATCGGCAGACGAAGTTTGGGGTCACCAAACTTTCTAGTTTTCTTGTAAACACGGCAAACCACAAAACGTGGACCCATTGTCGCGAATGGGTTAACTCTACGTACGACATACATGTGATGTGATTCTGGATGGGATGTCTTGGATGTGTTTGCATTTAACTTGAAAAAAAAAACGATGTAAGTTGACAAAAGTTGTTTTGAAATAAAACACAAAACGCTCGAGTATATTTTCTTAGGATAGTTAAAAATTAATAATAAGGGAAAGAGGACTGCGGCGATTGCAGACTTGTAAACAGGGCGTTATCTTGGCTAAATAACCATCAAATTGCGGCAAATTTTCAGCGGCGCGAGAGCTTCAGATTCACCGGCCATGCACCCGTCGATGCATCGATGTTCGATCGGCGCAAAGCCGTCGAACACCGGTTTCTGAAAAAATCGATATGACTCAGGCTTATTTCTATTATCATTATTCCATTAAGTGAAAGTGCATTCAACATTATAGGCCTACTTACAATGCATTTCAACCTGACAATTTTCTTGTACATGAATGCTAACTGCATGAAGTAATAAACATTCCTCTTTATATAGTAGTATCACAACAGTGAGGAAAAAATATTTGAATTGAGTGTAAATATTATTAGATACCCTCCCCCCCCCCCACCCTCCATAATAGTGCAGACCACATTTACGGTATCAAATTTCAATAGAGCGTAACATTACACAGGAACATGTAGACCTGTGAAATACATCTTCCTAGTCCATGTAAGGAGTGAAGAGGCATTTTTTTGAAAGTTGGATTGGGTTTTAATGTGTAGTAATACTCATATGATATAAGTAAAGTCAAGCACTAAAATTATATCTCAAGCTATGCAGAGATTGTAATAAGCAATTACATGTTTAACTCCTACAGATTACATCACTGAAGTATATAAAAAAAAAAAAAATTTAAAAACTGATCTAAATAGGTTTTCTTGAAAGTGAATGGAAACTAGAATTTGTAAACTTAATACCTCTAGTAGCCATTGAGGTGTACAATGTAATCTGCTTTGATGAGAAGGATGAGTAACTCCACCACAGAGAACACACCAGTCTTCCTGTTTTGATACAAACACAACAAGATTTCATTCTATTACTTCCAGTAAACAGAAAGGTACAGGAACACATACCTACATGACATTGTATCAATGGGTGTTGTGACCTTACAATAACAATGTTAAGTAGATCTCTGATTGAAAAAAAAAAAAAGATATTGAATTCAGGTACAACATGATGTGGATCAAAGTTGATTCTTACAATAACAAAACTACCTTTTACTGTACGTTAAATCTAGATTTGCAATAAAGCTTCAATAGATGAATTTACTTTAAAAAAAAAACAACAACAAATGAAAACTATTACTGTGAGTATGTGTGCAGTACACACAAGGTCTACTGTAAAGTGTAATCCATTTCATTTACATCCATGTACCATACTGCAAAATACATGTACATGTATCTCTATTCACCAGTAGACCCTGTGTCCTCTCTTGGGGAGCATTTCATGAAGAGTTTTGTCAGTGATTTTCACTGACAAATTTGCTTTCAGCCAATCAGATGCGAGGATTTTCAGTAGCTTATAACATTTGTCGGTGATTTTCACTGACAAAAATCTTCATGAAACACTCCCTTGAACTCTACTGCATATAGTATCACACTTCAAGAATTTAATCCATTAAAAAAAATACAGGTATACAGTACTTGACTGCTGAAAGTTAGTATACCTCATCCAAATTTAAAAAAAAAAAAAAAGCAAGCCATCCATACATGTAACTTTGATCAACGTTGACCAATCATGTAACCCACAGCAGTTGCCATATATGTACATGTAGATGCCATGAGAAAAATGCAGGGGAATTCATATCAATTTTTATTAGCTGCAAATGGAGTTAAGTGTTGAAGATATGTTTCTCAGTACATGTATCCTCTGAACTGTGTGCATGGTAGATTGCACTGACATGGCAAGGTGACCTGTTACTGCCTGTTGTCTCTGTTGAAGAGACTGTATTTTTAGTTTCTTTTTTATGTCTGTTACGAGTTCAGCATGTCAAACTAGTTTGTTACACTATTTCTCATCCTGTAGTCTCCAGTTATGAAACGAACCACTGCCATTTTGGATTTGTTCTATTTTATTGACAAGTGTTTGTGTGTACAGATCCCATATAAAACCATAGAGTCTACATGGTCACGGGTGACTGGGTCTCACCTTGTCTTGCAAGACATTTCTTCGGCATATTTTGGGCATGAGTGCAAATTTTTAGGAAGCACAGGACTCTGTTTACCTTCGGAGCAGATTCTATGATTAAGGTCACTACTTATACTAAAATTTATGTGTGAATTTTAGTTTCTTGTAACATAGTGCTATTCAAATGCTCAAACGATGACATGTTGTCATCACATCCATACATTGTGTAAGTTCTAGATGCGAGAGATCTTGCAGACCTTTTCAACAATATCACGATGAGAACTGCCGTGAATTTTTTGAAAACGTGTGCAAGATCGCTCGCATCTAGTCGCGCATGCACAAGTTAGTCGCCATTTTCTATCTGCATTTCAATGGACGCCGGGGAAACATGAACAAGCGGTGAGTTTTTCCAGCTACTCTACGATAAATTTATATCTAAATTTTGGTTTTCGTACGTCTGATTTTTAGTCCCAAGTGTCAGTCGGGTTCGTGATGACCACAGCCGATAGTTACAAGGCTGGTGGTGTCATTGGCCCATGGGAAAGTGATTTTCCAGCATGTCCAGGGGTTGTTTTGAAGTGCCAAGATGCTTACTATGTACAAATAGCGGGTAAAAGCACTGGACGTCAATGGGGAGTAACAGCGTTAGCGTTATTATTATTTTTTCTTACTCCCCTGACGTCCCTGGACTACAATACCCCCTCATCTGCAAGAATCTTCGGGAGTGAACTCAGTGAAGCAGTCAGCATGGTCAGAGTAAACTAAACCATGTAAACAGAAGAAGAAGAAGAAAAAGAAAAAGACATTGCACAATACTGAAATTCCTACTGATATTTCAGATTCAGTACTTATACTTAACATTGCATGATTCATGATTTCAGCCATTCACATGAATGCAAGGTTTGAGTTAACGTTAACTGCCAAACTGGATTTCAGCTAAGGCTAAGGCTGGCTTGTCATGCTTGTGAAGAGGAGAGTCTGCTTTTTAAAATGCCCAATTAACTGAAGGTTTGCAAACGAAATAACAAAATACAGTTTGAGCATGGTGAGAGTATACCTTCAAAGATTAAGTCGACAGGCTAACTTGGCTTCTTCTGAATGAGGTGATTGAGTGTTTTTACCTTGGGTCCAGTTCCTAATTATACCGTATGTGTGGCTGCAAAAGTTCTCGAAGAGGTTCAGCACGGTCTGTCTTGCGGTAGGGACCGGTTGATTCGACCAGAAATTCGTGCTCAGCTGGGCGTTGGCAAAGTCGAAGATCTCCAACTTTAATGAAATTATGCCGGGGCCCGCGGGTGACCAAAATGAGATTGCCCACACAATATCATTCACCATAAATTTACATTTATAAATATCCCGTTGTACATGTATCAAATGAAATATGCCATGCATTGACGTACCCGATTAACGTTAGTCATCCATCTGCAATATAATAGGGATTTCACTATATGACTCATATACCTCGACCAGGACATGCATCGCCCGATTATTCGTTCCATCAAGGGCTCTGGATTTACAAAATCATTTTCATGGACGACATTGAAACCTGAAAACCCCTGGCGGGGGGGGGGGGGGGGGGGGGGGGGGGGATATCTCACTGAGGTCTGTACATCATCCGCATAAACAAAACGTAGAAATGTTTTTCAGCACCAGGCGGGGAAAACGGGGAATATAATACATTGTTTCTCTGTTTAGGGTATGAAAATCACTGCTACTTCCGTCCTACTTTAATCCCCGTTTAGGGTGCTTTTCAGAAAGTTACTGGAGGGGGGGGGGGGGGGGGGGGCGAAGCGCGAAAGCACTGACGTTCTACTTCTTCTCTTTCTTCATTTCTTCAAAATTTTCTCTCTTTTTTTTCTTCGCTTTTTTCTATTTCTTCTTTTCTTTTCTTTTTTTGCGGGGGGGGGGGGACGGCCTCCCTGGCTACGCGGGTGGCAGAGGTAGAAAAAATATAGACATATAATATAACTCAGCTAAGAAAGATATAAACCCATGGATAAAAAAAAAAAGTTCGTAATGACAGGACGGGTGCATGAATACAATGGGCACGGGCCCATTTTTTTTTTTTTTTTCAATATGAATAGATTTAGTCCAGGTATTGGTAGCATAATCACTTTTCATCCTTTAATATTATTGTGCATAATAATATTATATCAATTGTATGTTGAAAAGCAACATATTACAATGTTTCAAGCACAGTTGTAACCGTTCTTTGCACACTAAAAAGTGCATGTTTATCTATTTCATAATATTTGTACTTTGGGGCTGCCATATTTTCAAGCAAATTTGCTTACAGAATGGCAGTCCTTCATCCGCAAATGTTTTATGTTTGATGAATTATGATAATTTGAACATTTCTCATTTCGTGTTTGTTTTTGAAAAAAAAAATGATTGTTACATAAAAAAAATTATACTTGCTTATCAATCACTGTCAAAAAGTACTTTTGTATTTTATTTCAAATATTTTACCAAAAAAAATGTTGTACTTATAATGAATGTAGAAGAAAATGAATCAAACCAAACTATGTTTGAAAAGAGAACAAAATATTGAGTCATATCAATGAAGTTCAACAATATGAAAGGAATTTGGTTTGCATCATGATGTGCCTGTACTGTGATATACTATTCTACTACTCATAATAATCTTAATTGCAAGAAATCGAGCGGCGATTTGACCTAAAAACAGATGAACTTTCAGGATATAACAGCATATGACGAATTGCCTATAATGTGAGAACGGAAGATGCCGATAAATACCTCCCGTGCCATAGGTATTGCAACATAGCTAAAAAAAAAAAAAAAATGGCCTTTGTGAGTTATAAGCCTTTCTGTATTTTGTGATTTTTCATCTATACCCATTGAATGTTGTCGACCATTTGTGTATACCTTCAAAGGGAGAAGTTGTCCTTTTCTGTGCTGAGAGCTGTAGATATCCTAATCGGGCCATGACATTGTCTGAAACAATGGAGAAGACAGAAGACCAAAGGAAACAAAATGCCCATATTGGGAAGTGGGAGTTTTCAGTGAACGAAATCATGATACTCCCCCTTCATATTTCTCCCCAAACTGTTTACAAGGTTTGTATACACTTTTCTCAAGGAAATAATGCCCATATTGAATCTAAAGAAGAGCGGAGGAAAATAACCACACCCAGAGAAGATAGATTTCTGTGAGTCGTTGCCAAGCCGTTGCCAAGGAGGATGCGCGCCACAATCGCTATAATTTCCAGCAAAATGAGTCAAGAATTCGCTGATGGCAGTGTTATTATTATTATTATTATTATTATTATGATTATCATCATCATCATTATTATTTGGTTTAGCGTCACCTGTGCCTGAGAGGCGAAAAGCGAACTGAATCACTGTAACCCGCAGGTCTCTCCTTCCGATATCACTGACTGGGGGTGTGCAGGCAGACCACATACGACGGGGTTTCCCCCTACTCTTATAATTATGAATAGTGCAGTGGGATCTTTAGCGTGCAAAGGTGGTGACTCTCCTTTACACGGGATCTCCATTTAACGTCCTATCCGAGGGACGGAGTGTTTTCCACTGTAGCCTGCGTCTACGAAACAGGGAAGGGGCACGATAACACACAGCGTAGGCTTCAGTCATCCACCTAGGTTGGACTCGAACCCACGATCTTTTGTTCGACAGGCACTAGACTGAGCCAACTCGCTCCCTATATTGTGGTGAATATATCAGAATTTACTTCCATAAGCGAAATCTGCACGAACTTGGTTTATTTTGCTGGATAATAATTGTGGCGCACATCCTTCCTGGCAACACCTTGGCAACGGCATATATAAATGGGCCTTACACGTCATATTGCCCCTCTATAAAAATACCCCCGCGCCGCCCCTGTGTCAAAATCATGTCGTGTCACACTGTACTAGAATTCAATGTTTTTTCTTTTATGTGTCGGGTTCCCTGGTTGAATGTTTTTTATTTTGGCATTATACCTCCATGTATAAGGGGAGCGCGATTATGATATCTTCAGACCCCTAAACTGAATTCATCCTGAAATAATTGGACAGTATCTTTTATCCTTTTCTCTCCTTTCTCCGCCTGCATTTTTTGCACTGTTCCGATGCCATCTGGATCAACGATCCGGGGCAATTGCATCGTTGCATGCCTCCCCCTCATGGCGATCCCATTTCATCCCCTCTCAAGGCTCCCCAACCCCACCCCCCCTCCCCCCCCTCCCCCCCCCCCCTCCCCCCCCCCCACACACACACACACACAACACTCACGCACACACGTCCGCGAATCAAATGAATTTATTCTTTCTTTTTCTTTTTCAGTTCAATGAAAAACAAAGGTTAGGTTTTTCAACTTAGATCAAGCAAAGAGTTAGCTATGAAACGTAGAGATCCTATAGGATCTCTATGCTATGAATCAAGGGCTCTGCAGAAGGTTCCAAGGGCTCTGGGGCTCTGGCTAGGGCTCTATATGAACAGCGACAACTACAGTCCATCATCACTGGAAGCCAACAGTATAGTACTGTGTGTATGGTTTTATTATAAGATTCCTACCACAATCCCGGAAGTGTACGTGTAAGGACGTACACTAACTAGCTAGCTGCTGTAGATCCGTGGTGATGGCCGTGGGTAGCTAGGTATCCGTACACTAGCGATATAGCAGCAGCGCAGCATTACGCGATCCAGCATAGCTAGCAGCAATTTGATGATGATGAGACGACTCGCGTCGACAAGATCGACATGACTTAGTTAACTTCAAAGTCCCATTTCATTCCGCGATCTTTTTCGTGATGTAATGACAATGAGTAGCATCCAGATAAATCGCTCCACACGGTTCTGCTATCGTTACCGCTTTGTTTTGTACGCGGCATTAGCTATCGTCGGTATTCAGTGTTTGGTAGCATGGAGTTTCTTGACGATAGACAGCGAGGAGCGAGCCGCAGAGCTACGGCGGCAAGCCCGCCGAGGAGACGGTAATCACCAGGATGCTCCCACAGCACCAAGGAAAAACCAATGGATGGTAAGCTGGAAGTGCATCAAGTGTTTAATTGATGAGGGAGGTAGTAAGGGAGGTATTGGCAATGCACCATCTTGTCAGCTCCGATAGTTAACAATAAGTTACAGGCATGTACTAGCTGGGGGGCCGGGCTCGGGGGGGGGGGGGGGGGGGGGGGGGGTCTGTCCTCTAAAGTAAAAAAAAATCTCTAGCGAGAAGAGAAAAAGGTGAGACCAGACTGAGAGGATGTAGGAAGAGAAGGAGCAGACAAGAAACGATAACAGAAAATGTCACTTATTATCAGAGTTTCTCTCCTTAGGGAGGGTGCTTCGAAATAATTCGCATGCATCCCATACTCATTGCTGCCCCCCCCCCCCCTAAAGGCTAAACTTAAAATGAAATCCTAGCTAGCTATGTGCCTGAGCTGGAGCTCAGAGGCTGTAACCTGTAATAAAGTATCTTAGCTTAACATTCAGTCTAATATTCAGGAATAGATGGATGTGTGGGCAGTGGTAAGTCGGGGGGGGGGGGGGGGTTGAAATTGAAAGAAGTCACCAGAGAGGCACACAGAGGAGCATTAGTATGGTGAGCTGTGCAAATTTATGTGGATGCTGCCCTCTATAGTTCAGTATAGAAAACACTACAAGAAACAACGAATTCCTGGAAAGTATTTGACACCTGAGGATGATAAAATATCCTATTTCCATCCCATTCCTTCAATAGGATTTAAATTACATGTATCTTGATCATGTGAATTTTCAAAAAATTTATTTGACCACTGCTGTTGCTCCTCCGTCCAACTTTTGTGATAGAGAACACTGCTTCCCTATTGTCAGTAATTTGCACTGCATAGGCCTACATATAGTGCAAGGTTATCTGATGATAATCTGGCATTCGTGTAAGTGCCAGAGAAGCAGAGATAACATAAGGTGCTTTCACACCTACCTGATCAGGAAAAATACCTGGTATTTTCTGATCCAGTATTCTACCCCGATCAGAAAATACCAGGGGCCTGTTTCTCAGAAACAGGTATACATGTAGGGCTGTTACCGAACCGCCGAACCGATCGGAAGTTCGCCGAACATGGCACTTCCGAACAGGACCGAACCAAACCAAACTCTAAGGCCAAGTTCGGAAGTTCAGCATTTTGTAACACAGGATCAATGATCCGGCCCTCGATGAAGATCTTGTCTTGAATTCATTATTCAAATTGGAGATACACCTTTGGTTTATTAAAAAATCAATACATACATTTATTGGTGGGATTTCTTTTAATTCATCTTCTAAAAGTTTTTCTTAAATAAAAGATAGAAAACCATTAAATACAGCTTGTGTCTCATTTTTCCTTTGATTCTGATAAATTTCGTAATATTTTGCAGCATGAATTCTAGTTTTCCCCCCAAATCATGTTAAAAGCTTCAAAATATGCCCACAGATAGGTTGTAATCGATCAACAATTATAATCGATCCTAATACTAAATATCTTTTTAAAAAATAAAAAAATAGAAAAACACTGCTTCATTGATAATTTCTTTTAATATTTTTGTTCCTTTCCTTTATTTCGTTTTTTTCTCTTGTTTTCTATTAATCAGTATATGAAAATTATCTTCCCTTTCATTCAGAAAATAAAATAAATAACAAAGATATGCAATAAATGCAGTAACTATTTTTTGTCATACAAAATATATTTATAAGAAACAGTGAATTCCAAGTGCAGTAAAAATAGAGAGAGTTCAGGTGGTCATTTGTTATCGATGCTCACCCTTTTATTTTTTTTTTATATTGTATTGCCGAACTCCGAACCAAACCAAAGTTCGGAAATAAAAGTGTTGAACTCTGCCGAACCGAACCGAACCCGAACATGGTGCTAAATTTACTGCCCTACATACATGTAAGTCAACTTCTCGGCTAAGATCACTGCTAGTTGGCTAGTTGTTCGCTACGTATTTCACGAAGTCATGTTTACCAGGATCAATGCCAACATTCCGACTAAGAACTTAAGATGCCTCTGACCATGTCATATCTTTTTTAGTCGATATGCAGCGCCATCACATGTCATTAATTAGGTAGATTATGGCGGGCCAAAATGGAAGCTACATACATTCAGATCTATCTTCTCTAAAGGTTCCTGAAATCAGTAATTCATTCTTGCTTATGTATGAATATTATATTTCATATATTTCATATGAAATGATCTGCAAAAAAGTTTCCTAAGGGTTTCTCCTGTGATTGTGACATCTCACAAAAAGCAGCAATTCTGCCATGTCAGGCAAGGTATAGTCAAAGGGGTAGTCTGTAGATTTCAGACCCATATTTATTTAAAGATCAGTTGTATCGTAAATTTTTTAAAACAAAATACCTTTTAAGATACATATTTTAGCTTGTAATTTGCCAAAATTTTGCATATCAATCTTTTGGTCAAGCCATGATGCTGGATAAATTTGTTATTGCCTCCTTTTTTGCGATCATGAACATATGTGTTAATTTTGCTAAACTGGTGTCCCGGGGGTACCCATCTTATGTTCAAAGCGATAATGAACTTAATTACTAAAAATGAATTTTATAAGTTTTCCTTTGGTGTAATCTGCCTAATTTGAAAAGTATCTTGTATCCATAACCCCTTGCTACTATTTTTAATCTTTGCATTCTCCATTTCACTCAAATATTTGCAGTTATGATAAAAAATTGTTTTATAAAATATATGTATGTTATTGTGATCAAGGCTATGTGTTGTCACTTTTCCTCACCGATAGTATCAATAATCACGAGATGAGACTTTTTACGTCTGACAGGTGAAAAATGTATATATTTTCATCACTTCAGCATCAACATCAATATCAAGCTCCTGTAATCCCACGTGTAAGGTGTTGTTGAGTTGTTCACAACACGAATGAGGCAACCTGCTTTGAAGAGCTTTGGATTTTTGTTGCTGTTGCAAGAAAAGTGAATGCAGAGTGATGACGTCTGAAGTTTGTGTTTGTGTTGTCTGCAGAAAAGACTGACACATTCTCGAAGTCTAGTCCTTCCTTTTCAAGAGTAATCAAAACTTGCTGTGCAATAGCTTCTGCCGACTCAAAAGCATGCTCTGAAAAGTTGATAAGTTTGGTACATGTAATACACCCAAAGCTTGGAGAGTAATACTGCATGCAAATGGGATACATTTTTCTATTTCCTTTGTTAGATCATCTGTTGCAACAAGAAAAACAAAGAACCGTTGCTATGTGATTCCAATCCCTTTAATTCCTTGACTAAATCTGTCATATTCACTTGGCTAAGAACATTCTTAACTACAACATATATACTTTTCTGCTTTTGTTTACCACAAAACACCTTCTTCACTAGGGCAGAATTGGGATAGAGTTGGGGTGCAAGTTACGTTACACAGCTTAATGCTGGTAAGATTCTACATGTTTTACAGTGTGGTAAACATTTATTTATCTATTCATTTATTTAATTAATTATTTGTTGGTATGAAATCAAATATTGACCAGCAACACAAGGCTGAAGGGGTCAATTTACAATCGAATATACATAATTGCAATACAGTCAAACATTGGCCACCTTGATGGGATCTATGAACAAATTCAGATATTTCAATTTGTTATCACCATCATAAGAGCACAAAACATATCTTTAAAAAAAATTCCTAGAGAAAAAAAAACAGGGGCTATAAATGCAGATTGATTACTCAAAACAATGTCATGGACTATCACAAGGAAGAAAATGCCAACAAGTATCATTTTTCATTTGAAAACGTAATGCTGGTAAAGAAACATATTTACAAATGTTATTTTCCAGAGATAATACACTGTGACTCAGAGTAAAGAAGGGCAAAAAATATTTTTGTAAGTGAAATAAATTGGATAAAAGACGAGAGAGAGGGGGAGACAAGGGCGTGAAGAGATTAAGAAACAGAGAGACGGAAAGTGAGAAAGCGAGAGAGAATGACAAGAATGGTGATGACCTAGAATGACAAGGATAAGAGAGTACCACAGAGGAAAAAAAAGGAATGGGAAGGCAAAGTGGGAAAATAAACAAAATGGAAGATATCATAAATCTAAAAATAATCATAGGAATTTTTTTTTTAATGAATATTTCTACAAACACACACATACACACACACACACACACAAAAACAACAACAACACTTGCACATGTTGGTATTCAAATGCCTATAGCATGTTCATTTATTTGATCATACGCTAAAAGAGCAATGTAGATAAAATGTATTGCTCAGGGGCATAAGTGTTGCACTGGGGATCGAACCCTCGACTTTCACATCTCCAGTGAAGCACCTTAAACCACTCGACTATGGCACCTCTACCTCACACACACACACCCGCACACACACAACTACATTTGATTTGCCACATTTGCCACATTCCTAGTCATACGTCCTGTAATGACTTGAGAAAAATGGCTAACATTTGTGGGCGTGTTCACCTTGTCTGCTTCTGTAAAGTTTTTTGATTGGGAAGAAAGTTTTGATACCCCTGACCACCGCCTGCCTCTTATTGATCTTATGCTGATTTCCGGCCGTGTGCCGTTTGACATCACTGAGTCCCCCATGGGCTATAGTAAAACCCTTCAGACAGGCAGTGCAGTACACCCCATTTTTAGTTTCGTTGTTAGGAACAAGCCATTTATATGTTTTCTGCCACTGAGTTCTGAATATACATTCCATTTTCAACTTTTTCTTAGAAGCAGAAGTTGATGACGTTTAAGTCACCATCATATCAAAGCTTCAAAGATCCAAATAGAATCAGAGGCAAATACAAAATGGATACAAAGGCTTAAAGTCACCTTATCAAGGAATAACAGTTCGAGATAGTCAGTGATTACGCAATTGGTGTATAGGCGCTAGGCAAGCTCACTAACAAGCGCTTAGCTACCTATTTTTTATGAGCACTTACACACACTACGTTCATAACTACTGCTGATTACGAACCTTTTCTCTACACAGTAGATTTCACGAAAGATTTCATAGATAATGCATTAGAATTTCAAGAATTTTACATTGTAAGTTCCTCTTTGTTTTTTTTTTTTATCTCTTAGTGTACTATGCATATAAGAAAATATTCTCACTTTAAAAACGTTCAAAATCATCAGATATGGGACAAATCGGCATCCTGGGCAGGGTCGTATGGGACGCAGGACAAATTGGTGAAATATATGGGACTGTCCCTTAAAATCTGTGATGTCTGGTCACCCTGCATATGTGCATGTGCTACTTATGGAGGTTTAAACCACAGTTTTAGACAAACCTCTTTCGTGCATTTAGGTAACGGTCTTACACTCTTTAATTCAAACAAATTTTATATGTAAAAACTGACAAGAATGTGTGCCTTGATCTGTAAGGGGTACATATAGAGGGCCCCATTGCATAAAACTTACCATTGATGGTAACTTTGCTACCAATGGTAACTTCCATGGAAATCTTGAATTTGATTGGCTGTTGAGAGATGCTACCATAGTAGTTACCATTGATGGCAGAGTTACGATCAATGGTTAAGTCTTATGCAACAGGGCCCAGGTCCGAAGGGAGATGAAAAAAAAAACATGAAAAGGTGTCGTCACACCAAACGTGGTTGTGTGCCTTTCTAACAAGTTTCTCAGAAGGGTACCATTGTAGTATTTTGTCTGTCAATATCAGAACTGTTCACAACCTTGAATACTTGATGAAAGATTTGGAATAACAAGGTAACTGACATTATTCATGCCTCTTCTACTATTAACAATGCTATAGAATTTTTCTCTGCTAGAGTGAGCAGTTCAGATAGAAATAATGAAATAACTGAGCTGGAAGAATTCACCCCCCCCCCCCAAAAAAGGGAAAAAATATCTTGATATACACTGTATGAGACTGAATGGAATATACTTTGAAGGTGCTTTAAAAAGTAGATATTCATTGATTTTAAAAACTGACTTTATTTTCATTATGGCATTGTGAAGCTTTGATTGGACAAGGTTGTCAAAGTTCATTGCTTGGAATCATTTGAAATAATGATTATTATCAATTACAAAATGCTAAAATACAGCCCCAGCATAGCACCTGAAGAGTTTTCTTAACGCTGCTGAGATGCATGACATCACAGGTTAAACATAATTTGCATGAGCAGACAAGGTCCCATAATGTCTCACACATTTTCAGTGCCTGTTTTGTCATCTTCTCTTCAGTTATTTCTGTTATTTCACTAGTTTAAGTTTATTTTAGTGTTTAATCTATTGCTTCACCCTAAACCCTGTGCATGGTATAATTTCGATGCAAAATGAAGTTTTAGAAAAATGAAGGAATCAATCGCTTGTAAACATAATAAGAAGCCATTGTATTTTGAGGTGCATAAACTGCGGTATGTTCGACATTTCAAGAGGGAAAGAATACCGTCCATGCTATCATTTGGCGGCTTTTCAATTTGAAAGTTTGGTTTCTTTGATTATACATATGTAGATTCTGTGTTGTCTAATTGTCTCTAGTAATTGTAAACATGAGATCAATTTTGATTTCAATTTATATTCCATAGAAATCAAGCAATCAGTATATAAATTATACATCATGAAGTATTATAGTTAGAATCAAATATACAATGGCAGTATGAAAACAAATACAAAGCAAGTAATTCAGTGATTAAGTGATTTAACCTAAAGTAGAGCAGGGCTTGTTGTGGAAAGAAAAATAGTACAGGAGAGAAAGGAAGGAAAATATAAACAACAAAAAAGTAACTCCCCCCTAATTCAAAATAGCATAACTTTTTAACGAAGATGCTTTGAGAAAAATAATTTGGCAGGAGTGTTCCTACACTTATAGACTAAATTCTGATTGAAAATGAGATTGATCTGTCAAGTTATGCATGAGTGAGCAGACATTAAAGGCAAAAATGTCACTTTTCAAAAGTCACAAGAGTCATTTTGGGGCGTTTGTGAAAACAGGATTTTTCTGGTGTTTGTTTAACTGCTGTTGATGTTTTTCAGGGTTGCGCCATGGTTGAGTGAGAAAATTTTTAACGATGAAGCAATAAATGCTAAAAATTGACTGTTTAATGCCGGAAAAATGACTACCCGGTATTTTCACATAATGTGCTGACTCGTGTTGGTTGATGCCAGTTCTTTCCATAAATTGAATAGATTTTGTAGATTTAGGAGGGCTGAACATCATTTTCCTCAAAAAAACTGTGTTCACCCAACTGTCATAAACATGAAAAGTGTCAGAGATAGACATCACTGGGTCAAACAATGGAAGAGACCAAATTTGCCAAAGTTTTGTTTCACAGACCCCCCAAATGACTCTTGTGACTTTTGAAAAGTGACATTTTTGCCTTTAATGTCTGCTCACTCATGCATGACTTGACGGATCAATCTCATTTTCACACAGAAATTAGTCAGTGTAGGAACACTCCTGCCAAATTATTTTGCTCAAAACTTCTTCGTTAAAAAGTTATGCAATTTTGAATTGGGGGGAGTTACTTTTTTAGTTGTGTTTAGAAGGTATAATTTGCACCTGAATATGAATTTCTGTTTAAAAAAGGTTGACTGACTTTCCTGTAATGCAATTAAGTACTTGCAGTTTAACTTATTCAAAACTACAACACTGGTATTTACACATTAGATTCTTTTACTGATTAGAAGAAAAAAAATGGCAGTGTATTTGGTTCAATAGGCTGGGGTACTGACAGAAAGTCTTTAAGAGCAAAACAAAAAGATAAATAGTGAAAATTAGTTGAGACATACTCATGTGAGCTGTACTACAAACA
Organism: Echinometra lucunter; assembly: GCA_029962745.1. Classification (NCBI taxonomy): domain Eukaryota; kingdom Metazoa; phylum Echinodermata; class Echinoidea; order Camarodonta; family Echinometridae; genus Echinometra; species Echinometra lucunter. The sequence goes on from CM057155.1 coordinate 7,960,037, forward strand.
TTTTGTAATTCCTGCTGTTTTACAGTCTGAGACAGTGGGATATATGTGTGCATGTATTACATTGTAAGCAGTGGTGTATTGAGCAAAAACTTTTTTTTTGGGGGGGGGAGGGCAGAAAAAAGTATAAGTTACAAAAAAGTGAGGAAAATCATGTAATTTCAGCAACATTTGTAAATCACTGGTATCAAATTAGAAATAGATGATGTCAGAATTTGTTTGCCTCCTCCCCCCCCCCCCATAGTATGCCAGTGATTGTAAGTGAAGTAATTAGATTTTATAGAGACATGTTCATGGTCAAAGATCACGAAAGTCTATTAATATAAGACAGATTTATTTCAAACCAAAAAGGAGTGATATTCACTGTTGTCCGAGTCTAGGATACATACCGGTAAGATAAACATCTCATATTCCACCATCTCACTTCATGTTGTTTTAACCCATTCATGACAGAGGTCCACATTTTGTGGTTTGGCCTAATAACTTTTGATGCAAAGCTCTAAAAATCATACCAAATACATGAGCAGAAAGAGCAAAAAATTCTACACAAACTGTGCCCATTTTGGTTGCGTCAGTATTTGTTGTTTGATGCTGAAAATTTTCTAAAGGAAAATAAGCATTAAAATCCTTCAATTGGCAATGTGATAGAAAGTTTAAAATCACTCTTTTATCCTGCAAATTGGCAACTTTTTGACCTCTTATCATACTTTTTGTCAATTTATTTCGGATACATGATGTTTTATAAGAAAAATGTAGCAATAAAATAAAAATGTTGGTGTTGCCAATTTGAAGAAAAAAAGCTGATCAAATTAGGCTTCAAATAATTCCTGTCACGAATGGGTTAAACTGGAAGTTCAGTTTTGTGAGAATGAAGTGAGACAAATAGCAGGGAAATGTTTCTGAGACATCCCTGGTAAGGTTTGATAAAATAGCAAAGAAAGACCTCCGGTAGAAGAGGCCATGGATATTTGATTCCAATATGCACGAGTTGAGGGGATATTGTGCGGGACTCAACTGAGATCTTGTGTCAGACCCAGCTGTACAGCTAGTTCAATATTTATAGATTTCTCTAGCAGTAGACCTGCTGAGTTGACTAAGTAGAAAAACAGCTTTCATCAGGATCTTTTGTTGCCATGGTGATTGATCTAGCAGGGAGGAACGAAGGAATGAGATGAAATAATGAATAGGTTTCATGACGTACAGGTACATGTATGGATGAAGTCGGCTCATTAGTACAGAATGAACAAATCCACATGTACTTTCGTGGTAAAAAGTTTGATTTTTATTGACCTTTTCATAAAAATGACCCTTTGATAAAAAAGCTGTTCAAAAATGACACTTGTAAAAGTGTAAAATTATTTTTGATTGCAATAAGCAGAAGTCAAGGTATAGATTGCAATGTAATATCTAAAACAGAGGGAGAGGGAGAGAGAGAGAGAGAGAGAGAGAGAGAGAGAGAGAGAGAGGGGGGGGGGGGTCGGAGTAAGTGAGTCCCATGTGTTATGAACATTAACCTTACTTCATTATTGGACTGGAAATGAAACCTCAGTTGAACCGTTTGCTGCTGTAGGTAACAAGTACTTCTAAGGGTTTATTCACACCAGATAAAACATACATTGTGAGTCTGTAATTGAAAATGGTATCTAAGAAAACCTTATTTTAAAAAGTAGATGTTTTTAGGGAAGTATGTATCATTGTAGATCTGGATAAGAAGGGTGCAAAGTTGAAAGTCCATGCCACAATAAAAGTTATGGAGCTTCTAATTATTAGGCATCATTCATTTCTAGTCTTGAATATTCCTTCAGTATACAAGCTCTTTTTTGGTTCTGTGAAAATTCATTTTCTGTCATAATACCAGAATTTGAGGTTACCATTGACTGAAACAAGTATTACCGATAGATACTCTAAACAAGGAAAAATCAGAATACTCCCATTTTTAAAATTCAGATGAATTAATGCATAGCTTCTTAGAAAGATCTTGGTGCATGGATGTATTAGAAAAATAGATAAGACAATAGGAAACATTAAATTCCCATGATGTTTGGAAATATGATGCCATAGGCATCATCTGCTAAAGTTACTATTCCGCATACGATTTATTAAGTGATTTGGAGGCTGCTGGAATTAGTCTTTGTTTTGTTAGAGTAAGTTACATAATATTGATTTTTTTGTCATTGTTTAGTGCTGTAGTATTGTAGTGCTTTGTAGTAGCCCACTAATTGAAATTTTATGAACAACCTTTGTAATGAAGAACATTTTTATGAAAGAAAAATTCTGCATAAACTTATCTATGAATTATTTTGACCATTTTGATGTATGACACTCTAAAAACAAATCTAGTCAAATTTGACAGACAAGTATTACTCTAGTCAAAAGTGACATATTTCTAGTCAAAATGACTAGATTCTAGTAAAATTATTTGACTAGTCTACCATTAACTTGACTTGATTCTAGTGAAATGACTAGCATTGTAAAAGTTGGAGCATTTTTACTAGAGTTCTGGTCATTTTCACTAGAATCTAGTCACATTTGACTAGAACAGAGTAAGTACCTGTGGGATCCCCTGTTCTATTCAAATAAGTTACCAGAATTCTCATCATTTTTGCTAGAATTGTGTCAATTTTGACTAGAAAGTGTTTGTTCTTCGTTAAATTGAATAGAATTCTGGTCATTTTTACTAGAATTGTGTCACTTTTGACTAGAAAAGTGTACGTTATTCTTTAAATTGAATAGAATTCTGGTCATTTCGACTAGAATCTAGTCACATTTGACTAGAAAGAGTATTAAGTGCCTGTGTGGTCCGGTAATGTAGTCAAATCTGACTAGTTTGTTTTGAGAGTGGATGCTCCGTATGTATGCAGTTAGAACAAGTGGAAAGTGCAGGGAGCGGTCAATGTAGAACGCTTTTAAAGGTAACCTTAGAATGATGTAGAGAAGATGAATTAATGTGAAGCATCATGCTGGCTTGGGTCTGCTATCATCTTACTCATTTCAATTAAGGTCTAATTGAAGCACTCCCAAGACTGGGAGTACATTAACATTGCTGTGGCATGCCAAACAGTCTGCCAAACCAATCTCACCATTTACCAAAAGGAAAAATATGTTTGAGATTGTATTATGAAATGTATGTTTGCATTTGTTTTAGACTTTTTATTGATTGGAAAAAAATACAACTGACCTCAAAATATAAAGTCTGGTGGATTCATGAATAGGTCTTAGTATGAACGTGGAATATTTTGGCATGTTGAAATTTTCGCGCATTTGGTGCAAAAAAAAAACCATGCGAAATATTTTGTGTATTATGCACAAATCCTAACTGTCCATGAAAATTTAAAATGTGTGATTGTGTTCAACTTTGCTTAGCACAAAAAATCTCGCGTAAATTTCCGTTTTTACAGTATATTGAAAGCATGACTTCAGTCTACTATTGAATCCACCTTTACTTTTCTGATTTTCTCATTCAAAGCAATTATCTAGCCTGGAATTGCTCTCTTTTAAAATAAATTTTGACGTGAGGCTAACTCTTCTTTGGTAAAGTGATGCATTGGTTGCTTATCAATGCTAGTACGTAACTGTCACCTCCAGTTGCAGCTACATATGATGAGTTCAATATAGTCAGAAGCAAGGTGCTATAAACATGATATTGAACTCTGTGCAATGATATGAAACTAATAATGTCAGTTGATTAATCAAGCAGTGACTCTATTTATACCAAGGGATGAGTGGCTTGAAATCATGTTTGTTTATCATAGGACCCTTGCACACCAGGAAAATAAAATTGTGGAGAGAAAATTTTTATCAGTATCATAAAATGTTACAAAATTGTTATAACTTGAGAGCTGTTCACAGGAGTGATCTTATTTTACTTGATTTTTCTAATTCACTACATTGAGGGGTCATTTTAACAAGCCATTTCTGTGCTTTTTATGATCCCACCACTATGATTCTTTTGGAATGGATTTTTATATGATTTTTTGCATTGTGTTTTTAAAAAGTGGAAATAAATGAATTGAATTGTGGTTTTAAGATGGGCCCGGAGGGCTAGAGAAGAATTTGATTTTGAGAGAAATCCCTTTGATGTCTTGAACTTTGTGTCTCCTCTTCTACCTCCCTGGTGGAACCAGCAGTTCTCTTTGTATGGGCCTGGGTGAGAAAATGGTTTCATGAGTTCTTAATCTTAACCCATAGCAGTACAGAGCTTTCTTAAGGTCTAAATTAATCATCTCCATTCCTCAAATTGGCAATACAAATTATTTTTTTCCACGTTTACATAGCTTGAAAAAAATAAATATGGATATAACATAAACCAAAATGAAATATAATTATAAAATTGAATTTAAAAAATTGCCAATTGAACAGTCACAGAAATAGTGATTAGACCTATATATTATTCACTGCGTTGCCAATTTAGAGAGTTTAATGATTAGTTACACTTAAGCTGCTCTAATTCGAGAACGCCACACCATACAGCGATGGGAATGGGCTCAAATTTGTCAGTGTATTTTTCTCTTTCTGCTCATGTATGATATGTACTGCCCAACATTCTGGACCAACAGATACTGCAAAAACGTCTCCTAAAGGTGACACTTTACGTCTATGGGTTAAGAGGATTGTATTTACATGTATAAGATTCTTGCAGATTTACCCTCAACAAAAGGATGTACCATAGTTACTTCACCAAACACAAAACAAAACAAATGACTCTAAGTCTCTTCCAAATGTGATGTAATAATCAACTGATTGTAGTTACTGAAGAAGAAATCATCTGTTTGGAGCCAGAAGGGTGTTTAGTCTGTATAAAATGATATGATTTAACGCTCTTCTGGCTCTTAACAGATGAAATGATGTCAAGACCACTGAAGTGTAATATACATTCTCTATTTACAATTCACTTATTACATGTACTTAGTCTTTTCATGCATGCAGTGATACATGTGAATAGGGGGGTTGTCTGTATATGGCATCACTGACTGATGAGTTTAGCGTACCAGTACACCATCTCACCATATATCAGCTTTAATACATGCCTCCTTGATGTTTATACATGTGTACTGGATTACAACAAGATCAATCTGAGGAGTGGAGTATGTTCAGTGTTTAATATCCTAAACATAGAATGTTCAATATGTCATGATATCAGATCAAAAGATGACCTGGTCGCAACAAAAGTATATGAAAATTAGATGATATATGTTTTATTTATGTTATTAACAATGCGATGATTAAATTTAAAGGGGGTACCCAATGCTGAAACAATGTTAGTTCATTTAAAAGAGCATGATTTTATTAGCAGAAATTCATCTGCCTAAAGTTTTTTTAAAAAGTCATGTTGCCAAGGAAACCCCCAAATGTGAGATTTCAGGATATTTTTGACCCCTCAGCTGTGACCCAGTTTCAACTGGGAACCCACTTTACTCACAATGACGTCAAAGTGGGTACCTTGTTGCGTAATTCTAGCACAATGCGTGCAAGGTATAATACATATCGTACAGTCTAGCGCGCAGTGCAACTGCGATGCGCGAAGCTGGGTACCCACTTTTACATCATACCTCATAGTTCATACTCAAATTTTTTGGTCAACTCTAGACTTTTTCGGATGATGTTTGAAGGTTTGCATGGTGATACGGATATTCGTAGAAAGGGTTTACGGTTCACCATGTGGTAAGTCCTAAGGGACTATAGATAAAGTGGATAGAGATGGAGGTGAAATAGAGAGGCGAGAAAGTAGGAAAGTTGGAGGGCAGAGTATCTTTCGAGAACTGGGTGAAGTCCTAAAAAGGACTGTAAACCAGAAGAGGTGAGAGGATTGAGTTGGTGAAGAGATGAGGAGGCTTGAGTCGGCGAGAGGTAAGAAGACTTGAGAGAAGACTCGACGTTTCGGGCAGCTTGACTGTCTGTCTTCAGAAGACGGACAGTCAAGCTGCCCGAAACGTCGAGTCTTCTCTCAAGTCTTCTTACCTCTCGCCGACTCAAGCCTCCTCATCTCAAGGTTGGTAGCCAGATTTTCATTTTATATTAATAACTTAAGCAATGTTCAACCTAAGATTAAATAAACAGTATCAGGATAGCATATCCTAAACTCATGCCAGTTGTATGGATTTTTGTAGATTTTGCTAAAGGGACGGGCTACCTTTAAAGCTTTATATCAGAATTATTTCCTTGTGCTATTTTAAAAGCTCTGGCTAATGAGACAGCCCTAAATAAAAGAAAGGCAGAAAAAAAGAGTTCATCTGGGCCCCGTTTCATAAAAATTGTTATTATTATTAACAACTGCCACATTTCTGTGACAAATTGGCTCTTAGCCAATCAGATGCAAGGATTTCAGTAGCTTATAACAGTTATTGCAACTTGTTATCAATAACAAGATTCATGAAACAGGGCCTGGATGAGGATGTTCTCTGCTGTATGGGATGATGTGGAGATTAGAACCCCTCTTCACTGTAGGCTAACGTGATTTGTTTAATTCATAAAGCGTGTTGTCTGGCACCAAGAGCGTAGGAACAGTTGTTTTTTCACTCTTGTAATGAATAGCAAGTAATAGTTTGCCTATGGGCAAGCCGTAGCTCAAGCCTCATTGCACAAATTCCTCGCTAGAGCATTGATTTTTCCTCCTCATCTCTCCCATGACCCATCTACTAACAACACCCTATCCCAGGTCCCCCTTCCCTGCAATCATAGACCTTATACTATGCTGGAAGCATTTGATTGATTTTAGTTGCTATCATACTAATAACAGAGGGACTTTAATTTGCAATTTCAAAACTATAGAGAATAGAATTTTGGAGGGAAGGTGAGAAATATAAAAAAAGTAAATTGAAATTAGTTTGATTTTCCATATTCAAGACATAGAAACTATCCCAGTAAATTCTTAACTGAATAGTCATTCATGGCACATACCAAAAATGTATCAAACTGTCTATCACACACAGACAGTATTGCTAATTAATAAAGAGAGATAGAAATATCTGTTGAAATTAAACATTTGCAACAGAGTGAAAAAATTGAAAAAAAAAGGATTCCTTTGAGAAGCATGCTGAAATATCTCACTTCTGATTATTCTCCTATATTGGGCTGTCTTGAGATTGCATTCAACACAAGTTAGGCATTATTAGGTGCTTTCACACACAAGAGGATTGAATTGCGATTCAAATCGCGATCCAGATTTCAATTTTATTGCGCTGATTTACACACAGGGAAAGATTGAAATTTGAGTCGTAATTCTAATCGCGATTCAAAACGCAATTTTTTTTGTCCATTCACACACACGAGGGAGGAACGAAAACAGGCAGGAAAGCCAACAAACTTCTTCGCTTAACTCTTTTTAACACGATCTCGACGGGGGAAAATACATTAACAAAAAGTACTGCAGCAAACTCAATGAAAACTACATGTGCTAACAAACACTTATTTGTTTACTCTCAAAACGAAATCAGCGACGTCAAGACAGCATGCAGTGCATGAATAGCTCATAGACCATGCTCAACGAATTATAGGAGAGGGGAAAAAAATGGTTTTAGGATCTCGATTTTGTTCACACGCACAACGCAAGGCAAATAATCGTGATTATGCTAAAAAATCACACTTTCTTACTGCGAGTTGGATTAGATTCACGATTATTAGTTAGATTATTCTGTCCCCACACAAAATGAAATCGAAATTCTGATTGTGATTAGAAAATCCATTTTGAACCTCTTTTTTTAACCTTGTGTGTGAACGCCCCTAATAAAGCAAACTATCAGTATCATGAATGATACTGATCATGACACGAAAAGAAATTTTGAAATTCCTCTGAATATCTTTTTTTACATATTTTTTCCCTACAAAGAATTGTGGATTTATCAGTGTTCTTTAAAGCACAGAAATATAATTCATACAGTTTGTCTGTGGTATATTTAAGAGGATGTATGAGTCTACCATTATACCTCATATGTGTATAATCTATGACTTTCCCAGTCATTCTTGAGCTGAATGTTTTCAGCAAGGCTCTTTCTGTTTACCCTTTGACCCTGTTTGTGCAGAGCCCTGTAGGACCTGCTGCTTGTATGGGCATTAAATCAACCTTGCTCTGTTGCAGTAGACCTACACTTTGCAATGGTTGTCACATATTCACTGTCAAAAGGGCGTTAATTCAGGACCACATCTAAAATCATGCTATCTTATCTAGAGTAGCTAGAGTGCATAACATCTGCTAAGTGCATTTGTTTCCATAGCTGCAAACATGGCATGCCTAATACATGCCACCTGGTCGTAGAGCATATATGTGTATGTACATCTATATTTTGATCCACATCAAATGGTGCGGATAACATTCAAGAGGAATATCTGCTTCCTGTTAGGACTCAGTCCGGACTTAACCCACTTTCAAAGTGGGTCGAGAAGTCCTGACTAAGAGTGGATTAAGTGATGCTGATGCTGATAGCAATAGGATTCATATTAACCATAGAAACATGCTTAGTCCAGACTATTAAAGTCTGCACTTTATTAACATCTTTCTACCAGTAATATGAAAAGGGGTAAATGAGAAAGGTGTAGAAATTAAGGCCTCTTAATTCAGACAAAAATGCTTATCATGAAACTCGATAAAAAATGTCTTGTAAAGAATCATCGCATAGCGATCAGTGTTCAGACACAGAAATGTTGTATGAAGAATTGTATAGCGAACATGCTTGTCCAAACACACATCCCGTACTCTTTAAAGAAACGTTGTATAGATGCGCATTTTTCTACTCTGCATGTTGTCTTGGCAAGGTCTTCTTTCGCTCACGTTTAGCCCCACCCACCTATACCATACATTCAGACACACATGAACCGTTTTTATTGAGCTCTAGTTCGAAACGATGCTCAAACCTCCGTTTCGTGATAATTGTGTTTCGTTATATGTCGTTTTGTTGGTCAGCATTCGGACACAAATTCATCGTACAGCTGTACCATTTCAGTATAGCTGTACAATGAATTTTTTGTGTCTGAACACAGGGTAAGTCACTGAGGGCACCCTATATACCAATAGGACATCTGGTCCTAGTTTCTGATGAACTAAGGTCCTGCTGATCATAGTTTGTACCTATGGTTTTCATTAGCATTGTGTGAAACAATACAATTCATGAAATTCAGACAATCACTCCTCACTGGGAAAATTATATCTAATTTCTTTTGATTGGATTTTTTTTTTTTTTTTTTTTTTTGGGGGGGGGGGGTTAAAGATTCATGCATGCTTTAATTATTTCTTTCCCTTTTATACTTCTTACTGGGATAATCACCATGACCCCCTATTATCCCAAGTTAGTTTGAGTTGACTTAGTCTTTATAAAATTTGGCAACCTTTATTCACATTTTGGAACAAATCTCACAGCATTATTAAAAGAGAATAGGGTATTTATGTATTAAATAGTCTCTGCATTTTCCATGTTCACTCATATTGAATTGAGCTGAACCCTAAGAGAGAAGGATATTGCTGCTTGAAACTGGATCCAGGAGGTACTCTGTGGACTCTCTGTACTTTTCACACCAAACAAAGACATACCCCTAGTGACCATCTCTCTATGGAGGCCATAGTTGGTTTTAGGATTAAATAACATAGTCTGCCAAGCCTAGCTGTTTAATCATGAAATAGTAACCTAGTATTTTGATTAAATCCATCACGCTGGTGCAGCAGTGCCAAAAGGTTGAGAAGGAGATTGTGTTTGATTGGATAATCTTTGTATTACAGGTGCTCATCAAACTAGGAGGGTTGGTAAATAATGATGAGAATTCCTCATCCAATGATGACGTGAGAAGTGACAGACTTTATTCCTTGTTATAATGAATAGAAATATGCACAGACATGGTGCAAGGAAAGAGGTGTATTGTCATAACGGCATAAGCATCCCATGTCGGCTTTAATATCTTTCATATTTTCTATTGACTGAAGAGATATATAGAGCTTTTATACATGTAGTGCATAAAAAAAAATCAGGCATTATTTAGTGAAACATTTTTCTTTTGTACACAGGTATTGCGAGAGCATTACTACATTATTTTCTGAAACATGAAATATTAACTGTTTTCTAAGTGGGATATAATATACGAATAAGTCATGTTTATGAGTGCATTAGTTAAAATTAGGGCATGCGATGAACTTTAGAATTATTGTCTGAAGCCACAGTGCATAGCGGAGTGGCTGTTACGGTTCTGTAGTTATCAAATGCAAAATAAACAAACTAGAGTGTTATTCGTTCTATAAATTATGAATTGTTGTTTGATACATCACAGAAAATTTATGTAGATGTAGCTCTACAGTAGTCTTGGATCTAGCCTAGTCCTAGGTCTAATGTTAGATGATAATTCATTGTTAATTTCTATCAGTACTATTACTATGGAGCTTTGAAGCTGTCAGGCTGTTTCTATTTTTATAGATACAGTCTGTTGTATTGCAAGGGGAACTGGGACGTGCTGATTTGTTAAGGATGTCTTAGTTGATACTTAGTGAGGAAATCGTTCATTTCTAGCACAAAATAGACTGACAGCAGTTCCTCAATTAAAGAAAGAATTAAAGAATAACCTTCCAATACACGTTGGATATCGTGAATGAAACAAAGCAGAGAAACGGAGTTGTGAAAAAGAAACAAAAACAGAACAGAGTAAGACAAGTCATAAGATTTTTATGAATTAAAAAACAAAAAAGTTTATGGGCATCTCCAAAAGGCAAATAATTCCAAGGAATGCTTGGCATTATAACTCTTTGATTTGTCATTCGACAGTGATATAGGGGGGGGGGGGCCACTCTTCCATCTGTTGTTGTAAGCTGGAATATCATATACAGTATTTCCCTTTTTTCCTAACCACCTTTACTTAAGCTTTGTTGTACTAGAATTCCATGTAGCCCCCCCCCTCCAAAAAAAAAAAAAAAAAGATCATCCTGTCTACCTGTGGTAATTGATTTAGAAAAATTATATTTCTTGTAGTCATTTTGTGTGTCGGATAAAATAAATGAACTGAACTGCACTACGTGCCAGTGACATTGTCAGCTTGAAATTTCATGTCTTTTTAACATTCTGAATGAAGTGCATCCTAACAAATGTTTGAGATGTAGGCTCAGATAATTCAAACAAGTATGAGGAAAATAAATTATATAGAGAGTTCTGGCTGTGCTCCTTGAAACATAAACAAGTTGAAAAAGTAAAATGAGAAAATATATAACCTTGATTTAATCAAAGTATTCTATTGCTGTCCTCACTGTGTAGTTTTGCAAAGGATGATAAAATGTTGACTTTCTTACATTCAGCTTGCCTGCATGGTTGTAAACATCCTAAGAGATTACATATATGAATGAGTACCAGCAGTTTGCATTTAGCTTTCACTCAACACTTGCTCATTTCAGTTCAAGTTTACAGTAGCATTGAGATCAGGTGTCAAGTTTTCTCGTGTGTGTATATCAAAGCAAAAGGTCAAAGGTTGAAGGTGGATGTGATTGGTGATGTTGGCATTAATCAGGGGCCTCCTGGAAACTGTCATACATGGGCAATTCCAAAGTGACGGAATTAAAAAATGTAATTTCGTTACTAACAGTTTTAGAGTTTGTGTTCCTTTTTTGTACCATCCTTTTTACCATTTGATACTATGTAAATATGCCTATTCTTTCACCTGAACTCTTTCATTCCAACAATTTCTACTTACATTCATGATATTGGGGTATACAACCTTGGTAACAGAATTACCAGAAAATGGTGCCATTTCCAAAGAACCAAAATCTCTTGTAAAATCAAACATACGTTATACCAATACTGACTATGATAGTTGAATTCCTTTTTGTTGAAGCTTCTTTTAATTCATGGATTTGGCTATTCAGGACTATCAACATGATGGTTTTTTACTATAAACCTGAAGTGAGCTGATAGTTCTTCCCATGTGGAATTGCCCACATGTAAATCCTTTTGCTAGACCTTTATTTGCAAAACCAAAATGTTAATTGTGTATTGATCAGTCAGAACAAGTATATTAGTATAGTTCTTCATCCCCCTGACTTGCAGTCAAAACATTAAGGGTTCGATTCCTAGCCAGGCACTAAAATAGCCTTTGGCAAGAAGAAATGAAAAACACAGTTGAATTTATCCAGGTCTGTACCCTTAATTGCACATGCATCAAGCAACCAGAATTGTATCCAGCTCTAATCTTCCTACATGTCTGTGAATCCCGTGGACATTTACTTCTTTGCCTATGTATCAGTATGCTTTGCTTATTTACCGATCTTATGTGCTCTTTATGATTATAATGTACTCTTTGATCAGATTGGACAAGATGAGAAAAGGAAGGAAAGAGGAAGTCTAAGTGGGTTTTTCTTGAGTGCTAGCAATTTATTAAAGTTTAATCCGCGGATTCCATTAGAGTTGAGCAAAATGAGTGCAAAGAGAAATCCCTGCTAATAAAATGGCTTTTAGACGGTAGTATGAATGAGGCTAAATGTCCACTCTCATTGAAGATCAAATCAAGGAGTACATCTGTGAAAATGACTTTTGGTCTCCACTCTCCGCTAGACATATTGACCCATGTCTTGTCTTTGTGTCCTCCTAGTAGATAGCAAAATATGCATTCTAAAAAGATTGGTTAAATATCATTGAGTTGGTTACTATATGAACCGACCAACTGTTGGTTAAGAAAATCTCTATATGTTTCACGTACATTGTTTTAACCAAAGTTGGTCTCTTCATTTAGTAACCAACCCAATAATTTTTAACCAACTTTTTTAGAGTGTGTGTATAAAATCAACCCCTTCTCTATTGTAAACTATACATTTTTAAAATTGTAAGTTGATGCATGAATGTAGCTTCTGGTTATATAATCTTACACTTCAATTGATTTGAAATAATTTTAGATTTGTTCACACTTTTAAAAAGCTTTCAAACATTAGAAAAAAGGGTTACATGAATGTTTTCAAAGTACATGTATATATGCAGTGCCAATAAAGGTAGTAAATATTCATGCTCACATGTCACACCTATGGTGATAGGACATAAACTCTTGCCCGGGATTCTAATTTCCGGTATACCTTCATTTTCAAGAAATCGTATATATATTCATGATTTGTCTGTCCCTGATACATGTACATGTACTTTTCTAGCGCTGATTCATGCCACATGAATATAATTGTTAGATACATGTAGACAGAGGATGAAGAACTATAATTCTGAAAATACGATCTTTTCTTTAGTGTGAAGAGGTACATGTATAATGTGTGATCAAAGAAAAAGCAGTTTTGATGATGTGAATGCCACTTGGTTCTGTGAGTGTGCAGGATGTAGGCTTCCTTCCCTCGGCTTCTCTTTAATGATGAAATATTCATGATAACTTGATAGTTTTCTCAAGGAAGAAAGGAAATGTCAAGAGGTTTTTGAGTGTAGTATTAGATCCTTACAGGCAAAGATGGTTTAATCATGCAGCGGTCTATACTATCCCTGCTATGATGATCAGTGGTAATGATTGCATCAAGATGGATGTTTCAAGATTATGTGAATACTGTACAAAGTGTGCATCTGCCTTCATTTGAATATTGATAATAGTAAAGAGCACAACAATAATACAGACATGATTGTTTTTAATATATAAGATGTTGTTGACTACTTTACACAGTATAAATTCATTTTGTGACATATACATTCCCAACTTAATTCTGTTCATCAATATACATGTACATGTAGTTATATATTTAAATGTGAAAAGTGTACAAACACTGTGCGTAACTCTCTTCATTTACACGTATCTGAATATAGTAAAGAGCATAACAGTAATTTTATGCAAACATGATTTTTTTTTTTACTATATAAGCTGTTGTCGACTACCTTACACATTATAAATTCATCTTGTGACATTCATTTCCTGCTTATAATTCGGTGCATCATAGTGATATTTACTCATTTGCTTGTGTTTCTGTGTGTAGCTATTAAACTTAGTTGTGTTAGTGTACCAGTAATCTTGTATGTAGTGTTTATATATGTTGCCAGTGAGTAGGCAGTTAAATGTTACATCTCATCACAAGTCCTGGATTGGATTACTGGTAGATTTTAATTTTTAAAAAAAATTTAAAAAATTATGATTAAAATTTAAAATAAGTTGCTGGAGTTAATCACTGTTATTTTATTTTCTGTTTACTTAACATCTCAACAGTTCAAACAATGTTTTTTTTTTCTTTTATGATCAAATAACATGTGATTTTTTTTTTTCTGATTGTTACAGGTGGAAGAAAAGACCATTGATGGTGGTAAGGATCCCCCTGGATTGAATAAAGTAATAGTAACAGATCAGCCATCATTAGCACTTCATAGAGAACTGGATGAGAAGAGTCAAACAGTACAGAAGGTTGAACCATCTTACACGGTTAACAAGCTTGAGGATGAAAAATTACCGCTGGATAGGAGGAGGAACAGAGTGGGTGCGGTTAAAGACGTTGCCAAGGGTGTTGCCCAGGGTGTGGTCAAGGGCGTGGCCCAAGGGGTAGGCAAAGAACCTTTAGATCATGAAGTTTCTAATCAACTCAGCAACAGTGCTCATAAAGCCGCTAACGTCCATCAAGCACCTGATATAGTGACTAGCAACTCTACAAAATCCCAGCGTTATCGCAGCAAACTGGTGCGTGTCACACCAACTGGAAATGCAACGTTGGTCTTGGAATATATGTCCAAGTGCCCTATTGAAAGTAAAGATGCCATATCAGCACTGAGTCGGGCTCAGAGCACACAATGCAAACAGGAAATTACAGACACGGTTTGTGCCACTTCTGAAAGGAACTTATATCCTATGTACTTGCCACGAGATTGTCCTTATGCAGGTATGTCATTACACAGGCTGTAGTTTTCATTATTCTGTACCCTCAAACAGCTGCATTATCTGAAAATGTCAGTTCACTTCCATTTCTAGTATTATGTAAGTGCCAGGAAGCATTAATCATTCAACATCTGGGTTTCATTTAGTTGGGTTATAATTCACTTAGTCTTTGGCCAAATAAAAAAATCAGAAATCTGGTAAACATCCGTGGCAGTGAAATGCTGGATGGAACAATTCAGAAAGCAGTCAGGGAATTGATGCTATAAAACATAGCATCTTTTGTAAGCAGTTTCATTCAGTTTTGAACAGATTCAATTCTTATGTTGTAGGAAGATTTTAGAACTGCTGCTTAAAGATAGGAAATTAACCACTATTTGGAGAAGATTTTGTATGTATCCACACCATTGATTATCAGATGTTAATAGTAGTAATAATTGGATTCATGAAGTGCCTTTTACAGAGGACATGCTGTCTTAATTGTCAATGAACAAAATAGATTAGTAAGAGTTGTAATGGTATGTTACTAAATGATCTTTGAAGAAATCAAATGAAATGCTATTCCTAAGCAGTGCAGGGATTTTGTTCCAAAGGCATGGGGCAATGAATTGGAACGGCTTGAAGCCTGCCTGTTTACAAAATTTGGGAATGAGAAGGGAGATAGCTGCTACATCAGACTGAATGAACTTGCTGTTATATTCAATGCTGTTTATAATTTTTTTTTACTGTTTGATTCTGTTCTTACTCTGGCAGGTAAATATGCGAATGAGTTAGAGAATGATGGTAACTTCATATCGATGGATCAGCCTCGAGCTAGGATAGCCTATGTCCTGGTAGTCCATGGTCGTGCTCTTAGACAAGTGAGAAGACTCATCAGACTCCTCTATCATCGGGATCATTTCTTCTACATCCATGTGGACAAGGTGAGTCTCATAGAAGACATTAGGGGAGGGTAAAGGGAGGGGTGAACAGGGAAAGCTTTTCTGTTGGCTGTGGTCTAGAGCTGCTTTGATGATCCGCTTAGATTTAGGGAGGAAGTAGGGTGTAACTTTAACTTATCAAAAAATATGGAACTTGAAATTCAATCAGTGATATCTGGCATATGACTATGTTGTTATTAACATGCACTATAATTTAATTTGTGAGTTTGTGAACTAAAAAATCTCTGGTGAACTGGGAATAAAAATACCCAAAGGAAGATCTTTAAGTGAAATCACTGAATGCATTGCTATTGTCAAATAGGGTATACTCTGTGATTCCTCAGTCACACTGATACCAGTCTACAACAGACAATGCATTACCCCAAGTGGCCAAGTTATTCGTTTGTAGACCCAGATGAGTGTCTGGACAGGTTGTGTATCTGGAGAGTTGATTTAAAACATCCATTTAAAGAATTTTTAATTTTGCAAGCAATATTTCCTAAATATCTAGTAGCTGCATTAGACAATATTTAAAGAGAACAAATATCGATGATGATTCATGCTATTTAATGAATGGTTTTTAATGAATCCAAAGACAAAAGAGACGGCTTCATTTGTGTTAAGCATCTGGGCACACGACACCCCCCCCCCCCCCCATCCTATGTACAGTTGTTGGTTTGGCAGTGTGACTGTGGCTTTTACTGGAATTAGCTCCTACTTCCAAGGAGACTCTGAGATTTGTATAAAACTAAAAATCAAATTTTGGTGCAGGAAAAGAAAAACTCCCTGAATTTTCCTCTCGGGACTCCACAGTAGTTCTACTGTGGAGGTGTTGTTGCAAAGTTGGTAAGGGTGCACTCTCTTAATAATCAAAGGGTCGTGAGTTCAATTCCCACTGATGCCTGGCTCCTTCAGCAAGACATTTAGTCCACCTTTGCTGCACTCTGCCCTAGTGTATAAATGGTACTGCTTGGGTAATAGTAATGTTTATGATAATTCATTATAAGCACCTTGAGCACCCTTTGGGATGGATATGTTGCGCAGTATAAATATCTGCATGAACCATTTACATGTATTGTGAAGAACCATATAGAGTTCTGTACTCACAGTGTACATGTATCATTCATGGCTCCATCAAAACTCAAAACTCCATCAACACTTCTATCAAACAACCAAGCATTTCAGGTATGTCCATGCTTCAAACAGTTCAAAACAATTCTCACTATAATGGGGTATGCGGGTCTGACAAAGCAGTGCATTTGTAATATTTTACCTCTGACTTTCCACCATATGCATTATGCATAAGTACTACACATCAGAGAAGTTTATTATCACATTTTGGGCATTGTGTGGGAATTGAATAAACAGGCTTTTATATTTACAGAAACATGGATTGTAATGCTCTAATAATGTAATAGGGATTAATGTATAATTAAGCTTGAAGAAAATATGATTAGTAATTATCTGATAGTATAACTGAAAGTTTTCAGGTATATTTTGTGTGTGTGTGTCAAAGTTGGTTTCTTTGCATTCCTCTGAAATCTATGTGCAAAGATTTTGAATGTAGGATTAAAAATATCATAAAAAGAATTACCAGCATGTGAACAGTTTAAAAAACTCTTGCATGACAAAGTATAATCCATTTATGTACAGTATGTATGTGTCATATCTTAAAAAACACAAATATGTTTTCCTGGCACAAAATCTGACTCCACATTTATTATTATAGTTCCGGAAGGGTTATTATAGTTATTCCATGAGAGTGGATAGGTTGAGGGAGAATGAGGATTTTTCCAGGATACTGTGAATTTGCAACTAAAGCTTGCCCCTTGTTCAGACACAAAAAATTTGTCGTATGGTTATACCGAGACGGTATCGCTTTACTGAAACAGTATAGGTATACGAAGGATTTGTGTGTCTGAACGCTGACTAACAAAACGACGTATAAAGAAATGTATTTAACAAAACTAGGGTCTGAGCATTGTTTCGAACTAGAGCTTGATAAAGAATCTCGGCCCGTGTGTATCTGACCGTATGGCAACCATAGAACGGTATAACTAGGCGGGGCTTAACCTGAGCGTGGTTGAAGGAGACAGGACATGACAACTTGCGCAGTAGAAAATGCGCAGTAGAAAATGCGCATCTAAACGATGTTTCTTCTGAGAGGTTGAGATGTGTGTCTGAACGGTTCGTAGGCTAATATATGTTGACAATTTTATACAACGTTTCTTTATCGAGTTTCGATATAAACATTTTGTGTCTGAACAGGGGGCTTGGTTGGTCGTAATCAGCTGTAAAGTGATGACTGTTCCAGGTGGCTTTGAGCAGGGAATATGTCACAGAGACGCTGTGACAGTTTCGTTTACAGAGTTTGAAAAGCTAAAGCTTGCATTATTACAGTTGTATAATGATGATTGTGCCATACATATGTAGCTTTGAACAGGGAATTTTCAAAGAATCCCTATAACACTTCCCTTCTCTGAGTTATTGCTCTGTGTAATCAGTGTTAAAATAATGATTGTGCCAGCTGTAGGAATGTAACAGTAACAGAGACTCTGAAACAGTTATTTCTATGTTGGAGAGCTCTGTATTTCATGACATGTAGTATAGTGATTTTCTTTTGTCCAGTAGACTCTGAGCAGGAATTTATCACTGGAAACTCTGTGGCAATTCTCTTCTCAGAAATGATTACAAATTTCCAACTGTTCAAGAAGTATGTCTTTCCTGACTGTCAGTACTGTCCTTCAGCTCTACCCATCTTTATTAGTAATCCAATACCCAAGAAAAATGGAAGTTGCTGTTTTGGCGAGCCACCGAGGTGGAGTGAGACTAAGGGATCCTTAGCGGCGTCTGTCTGTAACGCTTTAACGCTTATGAAACTTCAATAACTATATGCAGCTGTTTGCACATTTGTAACCATACTTGGATGATAGATGCTCTATAGGGACCTCACTGTTATATTGGGAGTCAAAGGTCATGTATGTAGGTCAAAGGCCAAGTAAGGTCAAATGTTAAAATTTACCTGCAAGTTTCTACTGGGGTTAGTAACTTTTGAACCACTAACCCGTTTGCAAACTTGGATGGTAGATGCGCTACAGGGACCTCATTGTTACTTGGAGGTCAAAGGTCAAATGTTAAAATTTACTTGCAAGTTTCTACTGGAGTGGTAACTTTTGAACCATAAGCCTACTTGTAACCTAACTTGGATGTTAGATGACTTACAGGGACCTCAGTGTTATTTGAGGTCAAAGGTCACATATGGACATAGGTCAAATGAGGTCAAATGTTACAATTTACCTGCAAGAATGATTGCACACGAACGTGGCAAGACACATTATGGCTTTTGCCTTGTTAAAGACATGTTCAGTATATATTTGACAAGAGTGATATTATAATAGGAATCAGTTTTTCTAGACATTTCATACGTATGTATATTGTTTTTCTCTCTCTTATGAATGTCAGCGATCTGATTATCTCCATCGTGAAGTGAGTCTGATTGCAGAGAGGTTTGACAACATTCGCGTAACTCCATGGCGCTTCGCAACCATCTGGGGTGGAGCTAGCCTGCTGCAGGTTTATCTCAGGGCTATGGAAGATCTCATTCAGATGAAAGATGTCAAATGGGATTTCTTCATTAATCTCAGCGAGTCAGACTTCCCTATTAAGTAAGTTGTTAGTTATGATTATAAAATGGGTTCTGGTTCAGTATTCAATTCAGTACTTGGATTAATTAAAACTTTTACTAAGTATTTTGCTTGGCTAAGAAATTTGCCTAAGTCATATTCAATTCAATACTTTGAATTTTACTTTAATCAGCCAACTTTAAGCCAAAATTCTTACTGATAAAAGCATTGTGACGTCACACTGTCAGTGCGCAATTATATTGCATCAAATACGCTATGATATAATTCTGTGCAGCTCATGATGACTGCATATAAAAACTTATGCCTGCCAATCAAGGCCTCCAAAATTAGTGGCTTAAGTCTCCCAGGTAGGTGTCTTAGATTTAGTGTAAAATACTTAGCCAAAATATTGAATTGAATACCAAATTTTGCTTAGTATTATATTTAAAGGGGGTACCCAATGCTGAAACAATGTAAGCTCATTTAAAAGAGCATGATTTTATTAGCAGAAAATCATCTGCCTAAAGTTTTTTTAAAAGTCGTGTTGCCAAGGAAACCCCCAAATGTGGTAAGATTTCAGGATATTTTTGACCCCTCAGCTGTGACCTAGTTTCAACCGGGTACCCACTTTTATGTCAAAATGACGTCAAAGTGGGTACCTTGTCGCGCACTTCTAGCAAAATGCGCGCAAAGTATAATACATATTGTACAGTCCAGCACGCAGCACAACTGCAATACGCGAAGCTGGGTACCCACTTTTACGTCATACCTCATACTCAAATTTTTGTTGGTCAACTTTTGACTTTTTATGAGAAAATTAGCCAAAATGCATTGATTTCGATTGAAAATCATTAATTTTTTAATGTTATTCTTCTTAGAATTCAATTCTCAATCATATATCCAAAAAAAAATTACCATTGTGTAATCACTTTAAGTAAAAAACTAAGAAAAATTTTTACTTATATTTCTGACTTAAGTATTGAATTGAATACCAGCCCTTGAATCCAACCATTCCGATTGGCCAGTTGACACAAAGTGGGCAGGAGTGTACAGAAAAGTTCCCATTAAAAAGTGATAACCCGTTGCTAAAAATTGACATCTTTGACACGTACAGACCTAATGAGTAATGAATTCTTGCGTTTCACAATACATGCGCCACTAACGTCCATACCATGAGAGGCCTATTATCCAACTCGCGGGTCGACAACTGTTTTCAAGATAGTGCACGCTGCGAGTGAGAATCGACCAATTTAAGAAATATTTAACAGACCTGCCAACCAGTATGATTTTCCAGTATTTAGTACGATTTTTCAATTAAAATACGGGCATACGCTTTTTCTCTATTTTAATATGTTTCTTCAAAAAAATTATAATGATCTACATCATTTTTGTTCTATCTCGCTTTCCATAGTATGTAGCGATCTTGTCATGGATCTTGTAGCTGCCGCGTGCACGTTTTCGTACGCATTGTATGCATATAGTTTTGTGCATGCCCCGCCAGCGCTTGACACTGCAGTGAGCGCGCACATCACATCTGCATGTACAGCAGCGGGATGGTCACAACCAGCTCTGCCGGAGCTTCAGCGGGATATCCAAGTGTGCTCCGCACAACACCTTGCAGAAAAAGCGGCTCACCACACTTCGGAATTTCAGTTCTTTGATGGAATTTTAACCCATAAAACTGTTAATATGGCATCCAAATCATCCAGTAAAGGAGGAAAAAACAGTCTACTAAGCAGTGCTACAAGTTAGAGTACTCTACGAAATTGGATTTTATTGTTAAATCTGCCAGAGGAGAAACTTTCGTGCGATGCACATTATGTGGATTGGACTTCAGCTTTTTACATAGCGGATCATTATGATATCGTACAGCATATCAAGACAACCAAGCACACAAGCTGTGCTAAGGATTTGAAAAAGCAACCATGAGTAGATGTACGTGTATACAGTATTAATCATTTTGTTAAAACCCAGGTGAGATATCATACATGTGTTTCAATATGTTTTCTTTTTTATCTGCATAGCAGTGCGCATTTTATTATAAAATACAGGTTTTTTTTTTCAAATACAGCTTTTGGGATCACAGAATACCATTTTTCATTCCCAGAGGTTGGCAGGTCTGTTTAACTGATTGAGGGATCCCGAGCACAGGGAAGAAGAAGAAGAAGAATGAGTTAGTAGTTGGGCCCAGAAAAAATATGGAGTGTTAGAAGTCTGTAATCAATTAGAATAGGAGCAGAAACTGTAAGGTTTTAATGGTACCGTTGTCGACCCATATCATGCTAGAGTGACTGTCGCAACTGAACCGAATGAGGGCGCGAGGTTTGCGAAATGCGAGAATTGCACATAGCAGTAGTTTTAATATGGCAACGATGTTTATGTGCATACTAAAGATGTATGTTAATACTGTTTGGCTGTGCTTATATGTGATGTCATCAAAGAAAGCAAATGGGTGCCTCCCTGACTATGCGATTCTTGATATTTCGCTCAGATTCATAGCTTATATTTTGAATATGAATGAAATCATATTGCCTACCGAAACAAATAATTCATGTTTTGTGGCTTGTGCATTAGTGATATGTATTCACTCAGTTAAGTCACAATGAGATACATATGTAGATAATGAACTCGACAAAGTCTTGTGCAATATCCCATTGTGACTTTATGTTCATTCAGTGCACATGCATTGTATTCACTAATGCACTTCCAAACATGAATTATTTGTATACTAAATAATAGTTGCAGTATTTTAGGGTAACTTTTGGTAGTTAATGCAAAAGAAAATGTTGACTAGACTCATAAAATGATAAAACTTAATTGTTTAGATATGGGGAAATGAAAACAGGGAGAGAGAGAGAAAGGAAGAAAGGAAGATATTATGGTACCGGTAAACAAAAGGAAAAGGAGAAATAGCGAAGGCTGTGAGAAGTGTTTGTGGTTTTACATGTTTTCATTGGATGCTTGTAGGATAATAGCAACTCCCTGATAATAGGGAAGGAGAGAAAAAAAGGAAAGGGGGGCAGGCAATATTTAAAAAAAAAAAAAAGAGTATGTCACTTCTCCTTCCCTCTGCCTCAGGCATGTAACGCTTTGATTTTTATGGATCGTACAATATTTTAATATGTAGCCAGATTTGTGTTATTGTTCATGTATACAGTGGTGTAATATTGAGTGCTTGCTCAGGAAATTCTTCATGAATGAAGAGAGTGACAGGTGCCTTGGGGGGTTTCATAGCTTTCTATGTTTTAATGCCACTTCTCTACATGTGCTGAATCTGGTTATTAACCTAAGATCAGTGATGCATGTGGTAGTTCTATAATGTCTTTGTAATTTTCTTTCTTAATCTGAAAAGTTTGAGTCAAGGAATCAGTAGAAAAAAGTAATTAGCTCTTTTGAAAAACTGAAACAGTATTAGAAGCACAGAGAGAGGCAGAGAGAGAGAGAGGGAGGGAGGGGAAAGAGCCATGTAAGCAGAGAGATGAACAAAAAGAAAGGGAAGGAGAGAGAAAGAAGGAGAAATGGAGAGAGGGATGTACAGACAAACAAAGAAGCAGAGAGATGAACAAGAAGAAGGGAGGGGTAGAATGAGAGAGAGAGAGAGAGAGAGAGAGAGAGAGACAGACAGACAGAGACACAGATGCAGAGAGATGAACAAAAAGAAAGGGGAAGAGAGAGAGAGGGGGAGAGGGAGAGGGGAGGGAGGGGGAGGGAGGGAGGGAAAGAAAGAAACACACAAACAGACAAATATGCAGAGATGAAGGAAAAGAAAGGAAGGAGAGGGAGAGAGATATATACACATAGACAGACAGACAGACAACGAGACAAGCAAATAGAGATAAAGAGAAGAAAAGGACGTGAAAGCAAAGATAGAGATGCAAAGATAGAAACACAAAGATAGTATAATAAAGATGTAAAGAGAGAGGAGAGTACATGTAGCTATGGGTAATTTAATGAGTGGCGTCTCTTTATATTGATCCTGACTAAAACTCCAAGGTATATAGATCACTGGAACTTAATTCAATTAATCCTTTTTACAATAACAAAGAGCTTTTCAATATCTAATTGATTAATGCCATTAAAATATTTCCTCATCTCATATCTAATGAAAGAAATTAATTTTCTCATATTCATCTATGTCTTTATTATTCTCCTATGAATTATCTTTACATGTATTTCTTTTTTGTTTTCATTTTTGTCTCGCCCACCGGAGGTGAAGGCGAGACTAAGGGATCCAAATGTCGTCCGTCCGTCGTCCGTCCGTCGTCCGTCCGTCCGTCCGTCCGTCACAAACGTTATGAAAGATAACTTGGCAACCGTGACTCACTTTTCAACCAAACTTGGGTTGTAGATGCACTAAGGGGACCTGCATGTTATGGTCCAGTCAGAGGTCACATGGTAAGGTCAAAGGTCATTTCAGGTCAAACGTTAAAGTTTACGTGCAAGACTCTCTTATGACACAAAACTCTGCAACCGTGACTCACTTTTCAACCAAACTTGGGTTGTAGATGCCCTAAGCGGACCTGCATGTTATGCTCTAGTCAGAGGTCACATGGTAAGGTCAAAGGTCATTTTAGGTCAAACGTTAAAATTTACGTGCAAGACTCTCTTATGACACAAAACTCTGCAACTGTGTGACACTGTTCAATCAAACTTGGGTTGTAGATGCACTAAGGGGACCTGCATCTTATTGTCCAGTCAGAGGTCACATGGTAAGGTCAAAGGTCATTTCAGGTCAAATGTTAAAGTTGACGTGCAAGACTCTCTTATCACACATAACTTTGCAACCGTGACTCACTTTTCAACCAAACTTGGGTTGTAGATGCACTGAGGGGACCTGCATGTTATGGTCCAGTCAGAGGTCACATGGTAAGGTCAAAGGTCATTTCAGGTCAAACGTTGAAGTTTACGTGCAAGACTCTCTTATGACTCAAAACTCTGCAACCGTGTGACACTTATCTATCAAACTTGGGTTGTCGATGCACTAAGGGGACCTGCATGTTATGGTCCAGTCATAGGTCACATGGTAAGGTCAAAGGTCATTTCAGGTCAAACATTAAAGTTTACGTGCAAGACTCTCTTATGACTCAAAACTCTGCAACCGTGTGACACTTATCTATCAAACTTGGGTTGTAGATGCACTAAGGGGACCTGCATGTTATGGTCCAGTCAGAGGTCACATGGTCAGGTCAAAGGTCATTACAGGTCAAACGTTGAACGGTTAAAGTTTACGTGCAAGACTCTCTTATGACATGAGCTTTCGATACAGTTCTGTTGTGTGCCATCACAGATCGCGATATTTCTAGTTATTTTCACAAGTGGGCGAGACACAACATCGCAAACGCCTTGTTATATTTCATGTTTATGACAATAATTATGTAGTAGGTCAGGGATGTGTACGTTCAGATGAGTATTTAGGTTTGGGATGGGCAACAAATGAAGTTGAATACAGGGGTTACTCTTCAAGACACTGCAAATGAAGAGCAGAGCTGTAAATGTGTGACAAATGATTGGAGTATATGCCAAATCAATATCTTTCGGACAAAAAAGAAAAGAAAAGATCTATACTCTCATTTTACAGTCTACCTTTTTGTCATGGTGAGAAAGAAAAGAGTTAAACATGACCTTGTGATCTGAATGTACCAGTTACTTAGCGCACCTTTTCCCCCAGTATATTTTAGCCCTCCACAGGCTAGTTTTTACTCATAAATCGTCAGGTTTATATATCAAAACGTAATATTCTCTTTTGATGACATTATATAAAAAATTACCTTTTTTTCACATTTCTTCAAACAAATAACGATTGAAGCATTAGTAATTTTCTATCAAATTTGTAAAGTTTCCTGGAAACAATAAAGGTATATTTCTCATCCTCATAGTATTGAATTATCTTTTGTTATATCACCTCAAACCTCGGTATATCACCTCAAACCTCGGTATATCACCTCGAACCTTGGTTTAGCGTACATGTGAAGTAATACACAATATTGATAAATATGTGTTTGGTTGTATAGTAGATTTCCCCAATATTTTGTATATTTTTTCTTTTACATAGACTATTTTGCCTTCAGTGTTTTATTACTCTTATTTTGAATTGCTAATATAATAATCTGTGTTTACATGGGGAGGATTTCTTTGTCTTTGTTTTTTTTTTCCATAGAACTAATGAGCTCCTAGTTGCATTCCTGACAAAGAATCGAAAGTACAACTTCTTAAAATCTCATGGAAGGGATGATAGCAGGTAAGGAGGATTTACAAAATCATAATTTCAATGTAACATTCTTTCTCATCTTACTGGTATTAAAGTTAGACTCAACCTTTTGCAAAATCTACGAAAATCCACACAACTTGGCATGAGTTTAGGATATGCCCTTCTGATACTGTGTAATTAATCTTATGGTCATACGTTGGTATAAGTTATTAATATAAAAAAGAAAATCTGGTTACCAATCTTGAATAAGCAAGTTGGATCAGCTCACTGGCAGTACCGTAGATATGTAGCGCAGAGCTAGCTCCGCGCAGCTCGCTCCGTGGCCACCACACGTACTGTACATATAGCAGCGCTTACGTGAACCGTTTCATTGTGCACTATCTTTCATCAGAGGGAGCTATTCTAATGGTCAAATTAAATTTTGAATCTTCCGATCTGTTTTTCGTGACATGAAAAATTAACTTATAAATCTTTCATCAGAGGGAGCTATTCTAACGGTCAAATTAAATTTTGAATCTTCCGATCTGTTTTTCGTGACATGAAATATCAACTTATAAGTTTGATAATTATAAAAATACTGATTTACACCCATCTTCCAGCTTAATCATTTGATGGGAAGTTATTATCTTTAATGTACTGTAATATACTAATAGATTCTTGTAATGTCAGATTTTAGGCTGCAAAAGGTTGAGACCAGCTTTAAAGTATGAAATTTGACTTGCTTGAAACATGATTTAAAATGGCAAACACATGCACTTTGCTGATAAGGTATATACATCTATGTAGTAGATGTAATCACTGGGAATGTTTTGATTTGATAAAGAATTATTTAAATCTCTTTCTGAGGAACACTAGAACAAGACGTGCATTTATAGACTGAACTTGGGTTATTCCATTTATAATAATAATGATATTCTGCATTTATATAATGCCTAATAAATCTCTCTGAGATGTGTTTAAAGGGGCTTTTACACCTTCACGGATCGCTTCACGGATCATCCCGGATCTCAATCTGTGGTGTTCCGGGGTGCAACGTCACGACTTTCCACACTGTGCTGGTGTGAATACGATCCGAACTGAGTATTCATATGGAAAAGTATGGACGAATATACACGGACAGACAAGGTAGCAATGCGGACCTTGCCGGAGAAGCCTCCGGAGCGAACACAGAATACAAGGAGGAGCACGGATGTTACTGAATCCTTACACGGTCCTTTCACGGAAGTGTACGTTCTCTGTTGGGATATCCCCAGAGTATTGACGGATGAGATGACCATGTTGTTACTTATTCTTAAATATTGTTTATAACAATATTTGGTCATTTATTTTGCTACTTCTTCAGCAATTGCATGTCTTTAGATTCAATTCACACACCTGAAAATGCACAAAATATACTCCTGCTCATTGGAGTATTGAGCAAAAGAATATATTGGGGGTGTGCTATATAGCAAAAATATATGAAATTAGGAGGGGTCTAGCTGCTGCTGACAAGCAAGAAATAAAAGTGGGTAAGGGCGTCCCCAGGTAAAATGAAGATTAACAGAATCATAAAAGGTCTAATCGGGTGGATATTCAAGATAATTTGACGAAAGGCATTGTTGAAGAAATGCAAACAATAATTTTTAAAAAGAACTTGGTCTTGAAAAAATTGCTTGGGGAGGGGGGTAGGGGGCAGCAGCCCATAACCCCCACCAGTACGCCAGTGCTCCTGCTTGTTAGAACCATGAAGGTCTAATGGGTGGATATTCGGGTGGTCTAATCGGGTGGATATTCAAGATAATTTGACGAAAGACATTGTTGAAGGAATACAAACAATAATTTTAAAAAAGAACTTGGTCTTGAAAAAATTGCTTGGGGAGGGGGGTAGGGGGCAGCTGCCCATCCCTCGTCTTGCTGCAACAGCAGGAAATAGACAAAAAGGCAAAAAATCGTGCAAGGAAAAGGGAGGGGTCTGTTGTTTTCACATTTGATACATACATGTATGGTTGTCACATAAAAATTTGTATACGGATTAATCGTTCGTGTAGGAAAACAGACAAATTTCGAACCCGGTTGACACAGGTATTAATACGGACCTACCGGTGTCTACATGGAGACTCCTGGATGCATTCGGTGGCTACACAGAGGTACACAGTGCCTACCAGGATGAATACTGACGGTTTTTCATCCGTGTACTCCGGTATGAAAAATTAAGCAAGCTCAATTTTTCTCCCGGATATGCCGGTACACCAAGGATTACGCCGGATGGGTCCCCGGTGTATACACGGTGATGCCGGACTTAACAATGATGTCTCTGGAGTGACGATCCAGGATGATCCATGTTGTGATCCGTGAAGGTGTAAAAGCCCCTTAAGCACTTTACAGAAATACTATTACCCCGGTCATCGGATTCAGGCTTTCCTGCACACAATGTATGCACCTTCTACACTCCCTAGGGAGCATTCCAGTCAGGTGCCATTTTGCAGGCACTCACAATGCTAAACAAATCACAATCATGACTTTCACATCTACTGGGTACCCAATTAACACCTGGATGGAGAGTGCCAAAGGACATTAGTGCCATGGAGGGATTTGAACCTCGTATCTTGTGGTTCAAAGTCCGAAGACTTATCCACTGGACCACAACACCTCTTCATTTATTCACTTAATAAGAATTTCCACAGTTCATGCATAACCAGTTTATTAATAGCGAGTTTCCAAAATTGTTTTTAAAGAAAGAAATATTATCTGCTGCCAATGAGCATGCCCTGAATCTAGAAAGCTCATTGCAAATATTATTGTTGTTTTTGCAGTCGTTTCATCAAGAAGCAGGGTCTGGACAGATTATTTTATGAATGCGATAATCACATGTGGCGTCTTGGTGATAGAGATCTACCTCAGGGTATACACATGGACGGAGGATCTGACTGGATTACTGTTAATTATGAATTCTCTAAATACATCTCATATGGCAACGATAGTCTGCTTAATGGACTCAAACAATTCTACAAGTATACTCTGTTACCAGCTGAGGTAGGTATTCTATTCATGAATCAATGTTGTGTTTGAGGTTCTTATTCAGGGCCCGGTTTGATAAAACTTGTTATCACTAGCAAGTTGCAATATCTGTTATCAGCTACTGAAATCCTTGCATCTGAATTGGCTGAGAGCAAATTTGTCATAGAAATGTGGCAGTTGTTACTAATTAACAAGTTTTATGAAATGGGGCCCAGAGCTGTATTTGAGGTCATGGATTGTGCTGGTATTAGTCATGGGGTAAAACATAGGATTTTCTTGATTTTTGAAATTCCTTGATATACCAGAAGAATAGTAATAGAACTTCATCTTCCCCCCCCCCCCCAAAAAAAATGAATAGATAAATAAAAATGAATAAATAAATAAATGAATAAATGAATAAATACCAGTAAATAAAAAGTGATAATCCAAAAAGACAAAAAATTGTTGGGAGACCAGACAAATCTGATCAGGCTGGTAACCCTGACTTCTATGACTGGATTTATCATTTTCCTACCTGTCATATGGCTATGATGGAAATATTTTTTTTCAGAGTTTGTTAGGTAGATTGTCATAGCTTTCCAGTGCCTATAAAGGTGCGTTCAGATATGAGGTGACTTTGTGGCGCCACTTTGTGTGCACACATTTTTTGTGTACAGGTCTATGGGGTATAGGGCGACCAAAAAAAATGTTGCCGAGGCAGGACACATTTTTGTTTGCTGCCTGGCTACAAAAAAATGTGCACCAATCAAGTTCCTAAAAAGTTAGCGCAAAAATTGTTGCCATGAGATTGTTTGCACAATTTTTGACAAAATGCTCTCTTATTTGAGAGTTGACGTGTTAATGCGCGTTCATTAGCATAAGTGGCGACACAAAGTCGCATCATATCTGAACACAAAAAATGTGTGCACACAAAGTGGTGGCACAAAGTCGTATCATATCTGAAAGCGCCTTAAGCCTTATTTCCTACATTAAAAATTGAATATGAGAGTCATATGTCACTTGATGGATATACATTAAGTTTTTGTTAGTGTGTTAACATGACCAGGTGCATAAACTGATTATTTCCTTTTCCCTTACATCCCGTTTGTAAATATGTATTATTACCCATGTCATGCAAAGAATTGTCATGCCATCAAGCTATGCTTGTGTGACAATCCTTCTTTTATGATTTCATTCTTATATGTTTGTGTGATTTATGATTTTGTTCATGCTAAATCTGTATTATGTGATTACTTTATTTGAACAATGCATTGATTATATTGTGTGTTCATTATGTTGTATTCAGTGTGTAAAGTAAATTTGACAGAGACCTTACAGTAATGAATAAATTAAGTCAAAATCAAAATAAAAATCATAACCCTTTTTGTAAAAACATTTTGTAATTATGTTAAGAAAGAGTTAAGCCATAATTCAGCCTGTATGTTTAGCATACCACTAACAATGTAATATATTTTTTCTGTGTTTCAGTCTTTTTTCCACACAGTGATTCAGAACAGTAGGAAGTGTGGTACTTTGGTGGATAATAATCTGAGAGTAACAAACTGGAAGAGAAAGCTAGGTTGTCAATGTCAGTACAAACATATTGTAGACTGGTGCGGCTGCTCACCTAATGACTTCAAACCACCAGACTTCTATAAAATCAAAGTAAGTTCAGTTTGTTTGTTTGTTTGTTTAGACTGGATTAAATTCAACTTATGTAGGGGGATCCTGTATGGAAGTTTCCATCCTTTTAGAGTATATTGTTGTCTTTAACCAAGCTATTCTTACATTTCCCTGTTTAGTTCAAGGCTATATTTTGTGCTGGGAACGAATGGAGATAATTTATTCCAGAATTATTCAGAACACTCTATGAATGTTCCAAACCACAAAGAAATCATATCAGCCAAGCATTTTTCTGAAATAAGCTGAGTATTAAACATGAGGATGTCATTATATTAACTAGTCATGCTGACTCACTTGTAAAACAGATGATGTTTTGATTTTAAATATGATTTCTGTTTTTCGGTAAAAACAATTTCTTTTTTTTTTTTCAAGTGGAGGTAATGCATTACATGAAAGCTAGAGTTTTAATCGACTTTGCATGAGTAAATGAAAAAAAGCTCAGTATTTCATAAATATGGGAAAGGAAACCTGCAATTTTATGTATGTCATTGAACAAGACCAGATGTTTGTAGTCGGATGTTTATAATTCAAGAAGCAGTAGCATGGCCTATCATATAATTCTCTGTACTGTAAATATGATATTCAACAGTAGAGGGTGGTATTTCCCACACACAGCGCAGACAAGGGCACTTCCGGTTTCCATGCAAATATAATGGGTCGAGTTCTTAACAAGTCCCATCAAAATTATAGTTTTTGAGCCTAGAAAATGCAAGCATGAGATTGTCATGCTACCTGCATGGATCTAATAAAATTATCAGGAGAGTTTATGAAACCTGAACAATATTTTCATCAAGTGAGGGATTTGTTAACA
This sequence comes from Echinometra lucunter, assembly GCA_029962745.1. NCBI lineage: Eukaryota > Metazoa > Echinodermata > Echinoidea > Camarodonta > Echinometridae > Echinometra > Echinometra lucunter. The sequence goes on from CM057155.1 coordinate 7,991,045, forward strand.
TGGCTGCACATTTTCTATAGAAACTGGAAGAAATCTTGTCAAATTGTTGGTACAGTACTGGATTTGTATCTGCGCATGTGCTGACCTGTGCAGTACGCAAGAAATGTTGCCCTCTACTGTCGAATCTTATATTTGCAATTGGAGAATTGAATTGAATTGAACTAAAATTACCAAAAGAGAGGGGAAAAAACGAATACCGGTAAGATCTTCTCCCTATACAAGGAGAAGCCTTTTCATGTTCAATAATGCGAGGCATATTTTTTTCTTTTAAATACTCTGTCTCATAATGAGAAGTATTTGTCTTGAATGCTTTACTTGAGGTATCTATTTCATTTCAAGTGTTACTTCATGCTCACTTCATTTTTTTCCCTTCTGAATATGACTCTTGACAGACGACACGCCCAGCGTACTTTGCTCGTAAATTTGAGCCAGTGATTAACCAGGAGGTTATCAACCAGCTTGATACATGGCTGTATGGGAACTATCCCGTTGGTACACCAGGTATTGAATACTACTGGCAGAGTAGCTATCACGAAGAAGATACTATCACTTTAGCCTCAGATGGAGAAAGGACCTTCTACCAGGCATTTGTTAGACTGATGGCCAAGTACATCAATATAGCTGTCAAGGTTTGTTGACAAACATTTCTGTTTCACAGATCACAAATTCAAGGTCAAAGGTCATTTGAGGTCAATTAACTTGAATTTTCACCCTCATTTCTAAAGTACATGTATGTCTTCAAATTCCATAAAACTTGTCCACAAGGGTTATCAAGTAACACAAATCACGTGGAACAAATTTCAGGTCACATAGTCAAGGTCAAAGTTCATTTGAGGTCAGTTAACTTGAATTATATTTTTAAAAACTTAAGCTAAGGTTAAGTTTTTGAATTTTGACTTTCATTTCAAATGTGTTTGTTTATTATAAAGTACACTAGTATTCTGTAGCTTTGAATCTGACATAGGACATTACGCATGATGTAAGGTGTAAGAATCTTTAAGAGCCTGGGGCTTCAAATAGCCTAGTGCGGTGATGGTCACAGATGAAGGAAGCTGTACTAGTAACACAACCTTCAATCTTTGCCTGTAATTTAAAAGATATTTAGATGAGAATATAGAATTCAGTGCTTATGTGAGTAGACGGACGTTATGGATGTTCAGAAATGACTGATTGATTTGATTGTTCTTGATGTTGTTTTTGCAGGGGAGTAACCAGGAAGAACATTGCCGGTTTAAAGTGATGCCACAACCTTACCAAGTTCACTACTTATTCCACCGAGACAGTTCCCAAGGTTTGGTTGCATCAGTCAGAGGTTATACTGAGAATGGACAATCTACTACAATGGAAGCATGGTTTTCACCACAAAAACACTTCAGAGTAGTCAGCGAGATAGGTCCATTTAAGAGACTTATTAGTATGGAGGTGAGGGATTCATCAAAACTGCGTGTTAAAAAAAAAAAAAAATATTGGTAGGACTAGTTTCAAAAGAAGTGTACTTAGCCTGGGTTGCATCTCATCATGCTTTAGGTCATATTCCAAATATTTCAAGAAATATTTAATCATTGAACTTGAAAATTAAAAATGGAGAGAGAAATTATCATCACAATATATGGCATAAATCTGAAAATGATTTTATGGAGCCCATTCTAAGAAGTAAGCTTTTCTGCATCTTGTTCTGTGACAATATTAAACATTAAAGTGAGGAGTATCATTATTATGCCCCTGCCCACCGTAGGTGGTTGCCGGAGACATTATGTTTTCGGGTCGTCCGTCAAAGGTCAAGGTCATAGAGGTAATAATACACATAAAAATGGCTCGTTCTCGCGATAACTTAAGAACCATTTGACAGATTGGCTTCAAACTTGGCTCATGTATGCACATGGAAGGAACAATGATCTGATTAGATTTTGGGGTCACAAGGTCAAAGGTCAAAGGTCATATAGGTCATTATGTACATAGAAATGGTTCATTCTCACGATAACTCAACAACCATTTGATGGATCAACTTCAAACTTGATTCATGTATGCATATGGGAGGGACAATGATCTGATTAGATTTTGGGGTGTCAAGGTCAAAGGTCACATGTCATAGAGGTCATTATGTACATAGAAACGGTCCTTTCTCGCGATAACTCAACAACCATTTGACGTAGCAGCTTCATACTTGGCACATGTATGCATATGGGAGGGACAATAATGTGATTAGATTTTGGGGTCTCAAGGTTAAAGGTCAAAGGTCATAGAGGTCATTTTATACATGAAAATTGCTTGTTCTTGCGATAACTTAACAACTCTGTGACGGTTCATCTCCAAACTTGGCTTATGTATGCATATGGAAGTCTCATAATTGTCTCATTAGATTTGGGGATCACAAGGTCAAAGATTCATTTTATACATGAAAATAAAAAAATCAACATAAATGTGCCAAATATTTCCGATCTGGCAATTGCGGAGGCATAAATTTCAACTGCAATTTCGGTTGAGGATTCATCTAGTTTTCAGATAATAAAGACCTTTTATATTAAATGCAACCTTGAAAGGGAACCAAATTTAATTTCATTATGAGCTCGATATATTTTTTGTTCCATCTTTTCTAGCATGCTGTTCCCTTGCACTTCAGATTAGATTTGATACATGATTTAATTGCATTAGAAATACCTCTAGCAGTGTTTGTTGTATAGGAATAAAGATGCAGCCAGAATTATATATTTCCATGAATTTTGTGACTTCAAATGCTCTTGTTCATGAACCTGTTGAATAACAACCCAAACATAACGGGGGATATCAAGCCTCGGGAAAGTGCTTGTCATACCATAAGCAATTTTTTTTGTAATTTGGTCGAAATTTACATCTATGTGAGACCATGACTACACTAAAAATATATTTTTTCCCTTCTTCTTCTTCTTCAAACAGGTTGGAATGGTGTTTGATCCCAAAGAGCGTGTCTTCCGTAAGTTTGAGGGTTTAATTGGACCACATGACGACCCTACAATCTTCATCAAATGGCATCTAGGGGATGATTTCACAGTAACGTTGACCTGGTTTGATCCTACCGATCATATCGCTGCTTCCTTTGATACCGGAGTAGAACATGATCGAGAAGAAACACATCATAAACCAGAATTTAATAAACCACTACGGCCTGGTAAATGGACCATAAAATTACTCTTTAATTGGATGATAGTAACAGAAATAGATTTTCTTGTTGTGCCTCTTTCTGTCAAAAACGGCATGACACTCAAAGGTGCTGGAGGTGCTACAGTTAATAATGGTCCTCCTAATAATGAGTATGTATCTAAAGACTTCTCTGCTATGCGTTACATGTTTACACTCCGTGACACTCCTGTTTTACTTGCGGAAGCCAAAGAGAAATCTCTGAAACAAGGCCAAGCTTTGTTAGATTGGATAGACTCGGAAGTTGAAGCTTTCTGGAGTGTTATGGCATTCTGTACATCATCTCCGTCATCAGCAGCTCATCCAAGCAGAACAAAGATGAGTGATTTTGAGGAGGAAGAGGACGAGGAACAGCAGCAATGTGAACACTTTCGTCCATGTGAACAACAACCTTGGAGCTCTTTATCTCCTGATCCTAAATCTGAGCTTGGACTTATTAAGCCAAATGGTAGGATTAGATGATGTCACAATCTATTGCCCATTTTATGCTTGCCATTTTTTGCAGTACTTTGTAAAACATGAAAGAAATATGAACTGTGCTTGTATGAAGGGATTACAAGTCACCCATGTTGGTGAACATTGTTTTTTCCAGGGTGAATATTTTATAAGTTATAACAAGAAGTGTCTTATGTATTATGATGTCAGTGACGGGATTGAGTTTTGAGATTATCTTTTTTCATGTGATATTTATTATCTGTGCACCCATTCTGAGTATAATGCCATATATATATTCCACAGTCATTCACTGCCCTATGTGATAGTCTTGAAATTCTGTACTCTTGTCTTCCAATGTCATTCCAGTTTGTTTAGTGGTAGGATTTACTTCTAGCATTCAGTAGTGGTCACAAATCAGACATGAGAGCGTTCTTTATTAATGATATGAGAAGGTCAACATTCACTTTTGAAATATCAAAAGGTGTACAAAGCCATTTCAGAACAAAGTTCATTAACAGATGTGTGTCAAAAGAATGATTCTAGCATATTGAAATTATTGCTTCTTTAACTTGATAATAAAAGGTTTAATGACCCTCCACTACAAAGCAACCAATAAGTCGCAATGGGATTTTTAGAGTATAAAGCTCAAATAGAGAGTTTAGGGTCGGGAAGTTAATATTAGGGTTTAAAAAACAAAAATTCTGATAATTCATCTATTGATCTGTTATCTGATCAAATTTTAGGGCCATCTGCAATGCAGAAAGTTTTTTTTTCTTTTGGTTATTGCTTTAAATTACCATTTGGGGAGGAATTTTATAAATAAATGCATGCCAGCATGCTGGGTGAACCTTCACATTAAATGCATGCATAACTCAGAAGTTATTTGCTCTGTGTTTTTTTTTTTTAATCTAAAAAAAGGAGAGAAGTATACCTCCTCTGAAGCTTGCCCAAGTTTGAGCCTAATCTGATAATCCTTTCATAGTAAATACTTAGGAGTTTTCATTCAACCTTTTAGTAGGACAGACAATAGGAAACTAATAGTGCACTCCTGAATGGTCACTTCTCTTTACATCCTGTCTTCTCTATTACTGTATTCTGGTGATTAACCTTTCTGACAAGCACTCATTTTCACTTTATTTTCAAAAGGTTGGTATGGTCTAGGAAAGGCAAGTTTCATAGCATTCATAAACTTAGGCACTAAGTTTTCAAACTATGTTAAAATTTAAAAATGAAAAAATTCTGACTTATGATGAAGGGTCACAAATGTACATGTGGTGATAGGGGAGTACAGAAAATCAAATCATGGTGAAAAATAATGATCATATATGTATAATAACTTGTTCACTAGTATCTTAGACAATACCCATTTAAGTCTGCTATGTCTTTGATAATGTCCATTGAACAACTAACATTTTCTTATGTTTGGAAATTTAGAAATACTTCTTATTTTTCATATAGATTTGCAGTTGGATGACAGACCTTTTATTGTTGAAGTTTATAGTTTGGTCCTCAATGCTTAAAGTGATTACACAATGGTAATTTTTTTTTGATATATGATCGAGAATAGAATTCTGAGAAGAATAATATTAAAAATTTGATGATTTTTAATCGAAATCAATGCATTTTGGCTAATTTTCTCATAAAAAGTCAAGAGTTGACCAAAAAATTTGAGTATGAGGTATGACGTAAAAGTGGGTACCCAGCTTCGCGCATTGCAGTTGTGCTGCGCGCTAGACTGTACAATATGTATTATACTTTGCGCGCATTTTGCTAGAATTGCGCGACAAGGTACCCACTTTGACATCATTTTGACGTCAAAGTGGGTACCTAGTTGAAACTGGGACACAGCTGAGGGGTCCAAAATATCCTGAAATCTTACCACATTTGGGGGTTTCCTTGGTAACGCGACTTTTTAAAAAACTTTTGGCAGATGATTTTCTGCTGATGAAATCATGCTCTTTTAAATGAATTAACATTGTTTCAGCATTGGGTACCCCCTTTAAACATCTCAACAAACTTACGTAAAATGTCACTAAAATGGAGCTCTTGCATACCGGTAGGCCTAAAATGATGCAAGTGGAAGATACCCATAAATGTTTATGTTTATGAATTGTGTATTTCAGTCAGTATGGTTATATTATTTCAAATTTTTTGTTTCATTCTTTCCAGCATTCTTCCAAATCATGTTTGTTATACTGCTTGGAAACAAAAATTTGGAAATAGAGACTCAGAAATGAGATTTTAGAAAATGAAATAAAGATTATATTAGAAATGTTACCAAGTTTTGTACTTTGCAAAGACATATGTCCATCCTATGGTTATTTTCCTAATGTGTCATTTTATTTTAAATAAAGACAGAATTTTAATTAGAATGTAGAAATTATTTAGTGTGGAACATGTCATGAAAGTCATTATTACTTCCTATTGGTATTTTATCATGATGTTTAATGTTATAATGTAATTACACTACTTCTCTATTTGTCTTGTATGGATACTACCTGTACTCAGACAACCCTATTTCTTCTTATTTCACCATTGACACATTTTTACCGAGAACACTGGTCTTTTATGAAGATAATAAGACAAAAGCATAATCGAAAACAAGCAAATATCTGTCCCTAAGTATCCAGGTTAATTGGGAACAATTTGTTCCACCTCCTATTTCTTTTGTATCTAAATTACTCATATGAATATTTTTCTGATTGTGTATTACAGAATTTGCATATTTTTCAATAGGGGACACTTGCAAAAGAAAGAAAGAAGCGGACAAACAAAAAGTATGTAACGGAAGTACCCAGGCATATCGGGAACAAAGTGTTCCTGAATGTTTATCAAGTTGAAAAAGGGCATGTTTCTAGTGATGTGAAGTACAGTGGGAGATTGCAATTTTTGTTATCGTGAAAATTGCCCCAAAGTTACTTAATAATGGTAGAAATCACAAAGAATTCTAAGCAGTGTGTATAGAAACCATTACTAGATGTCATTTTTCTTACTGAAGAGATTCCACATGATGATATGCAATTATAAAAGTATTTTTGGTGTTTACTGGTATATGACTTATCAACTCATATGAGGTATCATTTATTTTACCGGTAGATAGATCTGTTTCAGCCTTAGTTTCCTGTATACTGCAAATTTACTTCCCAGTAGGCCCCCAACAAATTGACCAAGTCATGTTAAAAGGTTCAGTACAAAGCCTGGGATAACCTTCGCTAGAGTCTATGGAAAATATGTGTTATACTGACATCAAATTTTGCTCAACAAATGAAGTAAAATTAATATGTGTACAGTGTACCTCAGCCTCACTTCTTTTCTTAAATCAACTTTAGACAATACTTAAGTCCTATATTTATTTGACTGAAAGTATGGTAGAATACAAACCATAGGTTTTTACTGTATTATTGACAATACCTATTCATTGCCATTGGCAGGTGCCGCAGAACCATAGGAGCTGGGGGGGGGGGGGGGCTGCAGCCCCCCACTTTTTTTAGTAGACACATTTGCCGCTGTACAAAAACCCGGAAGTGATTTTCCTGCTTTGTACGTGCAGCCCCCCCCCCCCACTTTCAAAAATGTTCCGCGGCTTCTGATTGGCAATGTCATGAACCAACCTAGGTTAACAATACCTACTCAGTTGTAATGTAGTGAATCATTTAATTTCTATCTGAAATAGAAAGAAATTTGTCATAAGAACACCTTTGCCCCAAGTAGACATACATACAGATCTTGCCAAGCTGCATACAAGGTGACAGAAACATGCCATCACTGTATTATGTTACATTATTATGATAATTTTTTTTCTAATGACCTTACAAAATTTATTTTAGCATATAAATTTTATATACATCTGTTTCCTTTTATGTCATATTCTTAGCTCCTATTGTACTCTTTGTGTTTGTGCAAAGGCAAGTCTGTAGAAATAACACATAAGCTGCATATTGTACTTTGAATGATTTGTTGTTGTTTCTGAACATATCTCATACTGTTGTGTGCTATAGGGATTGTTAGATCTTTGGCATGAATGAGGGATTAGAAATAGTTCAACTTTGAAGCATATTTAGGAAGCAAATTGTGAAGAATTCATGATATAGGACTTACAGGAGTGTAAAGTATCATGTTATGGATATAAAATCATAGTTGAGACATAATTCAGAGTTTTACTCAGAGATATGTGATCAATGCCTCATTAAATCAGAAAGGATAGGTAATTATTTGCAAAAAGATATTGAATCAAATGAAGTTCATTATTGATCCTGATCTGAAATGATGCATGAACGGTGCAGTAAATAAGTTTTTAATCTGATAAATGATAGCAGAAGTTTGGGTATCTGGGCTTAAATCAGGCCTACATGTAGCTATTTGCTATGTAATTAAATTATTTGATATTTTAGACTCATTTCAGTGAATACAGTACCATTAATTTTCTTTCACATACTTGGGACAAGCATGGAGCTTACCAGGAGTAAGCCTCAAAGACATTATGATATAAAGAATATTGAAGCGTAATTTTATAATAATAATAATAATAATAATAATATGGTCCATTTATATAGCGCAGCTACTATATGCATATACTCTACTGCGCTCTACAAAGTTAATATTATTACCCTGGCTGAAGGAGCTGCCATGCAAGGCGCTAACAGGAATTTCTTCCTACTGGATACCCACTTATACACCTGGGTGGAGAGTGGCAAATGTGGATTAATGTCTTGTCAAAGGACGTTAGTGCCAGGCCGGGATTATAATATGTATATAAGGAAACAGTAGAAGACAATACAAAGAAAAGTTGGAAAGGAGATACAAAATATATAAAATGGGAAGATCATTATGAAAGAGTGAGTGAGAGAGAGAGAGAGAGAGAGAAGGGGGGGGGGGGGGCTAGAAAAACTCAACAACTATTGAGATACTTGTATGTGTATTGGATTTATTCAATGAACATTTTGATCTTTAAGTAATAACCTCCAGAAAGCAAGGTATTTATGGCAGATACATTGCCATCTTTGGAGAATGATCAAACACAGAATGATGTATGCAAGTGGTCAATAAACAACTCTAATTTGATTATGATTATAGATATAAACTTTGTATGCTTGTTGTGAGGGTTTTGTTGATCCGTTTCCAAACCAGCCTAGTTAATGCAAAGAACACAGAGAGTATTAAAACCTATAAATTCTGCAAAGTTTGAACATGTGATTGATTTGCCTCTGATACACTTATTGTGAGCACAGTAATACTGCTGGTATGTGAGAAGAGAGTATTTTATTTTTACCACCCTGTATTAGTATTAAGGACAGTTTGTTGTGTACAGTGAAAACGTGTTATGAAAAGCTCTTATATGACGATATTCCTGATATAACAAGGTAATTTACATGGTCCCAAGAACCTCACTATAGTAAGTTTCTACTTTACCACCAGGGCCCCGTTTCATAAAACTTGTTAACAAGTTGCAATAACTGTTATAAGCTACTGAAATCCTTGCATCTGATTGGCTGAGAGCAAATTTGTCATAGAAATGTAGCAGTTGTTACTGATAACAAGTTTTATGAAACGGGGCCCTGAATCCTGATAGAAGAAGGTAATGCTACTCTGGGACAGGCTCCTGTTCTACAGTGCGTCCCCTCTCAAAAGTGTACAGTGGGAAAAATTGTTGCCCTCTGAGCATTTTGAAATATTTTCAGGAAGTTTCATACCTGTGGATAGCTCAGGGTCTCTTCTATCTTATCCTATCCAAAAATCTCAAAAATATTTTATGCTTGAGTGAGTGAGCAAACATAACTTTTGTGAAAAGGTGCAAAATTTGAGCTTGACAAGGATTGGTTTTCGTTCTGGTTGGTATCAGCAGGGCTGAGAGTTGTGTTAACACTGGAGGCTTAGAAATTTTCATATTCTGATGGCTTTACAACAATTTATATAGGAATATCCTTGGTTGTGTGTATGCTCTGACATGTCTCATTAACATGTCAAGCTTGAGTGAGAATTTGAATATTTGATTGATTGATTTGAAATATTAATTTTACATAATTTCATACCATTACAGCCTGCATACTTTGGTTATCAGAGAAAGAATATCAGCATGCATTCATGCAGACCAAGCAACATCAACCAATCAGTCAGTGAATCAATTATCATTCAGTAGGTCAATCAATCAATCAATCAGGAAAAACAACCAACCAATCATGCACTCATTCAATCCCAAAGATGAGTGAGTTGCCACAACTGCATAACTGCAATCTGCTATGCAAACATGTAGTTTCATGATCATTCCTGTTTACTTCAATGATATGATACAATAAAATATGGTTTTGTCATGTCTTTTTTTTCCACCTGCCAAACAAAACAGGGTAAAAATTACTGACAAAATATCAAGTCTCTTCCCTCAAAGAAATGTTCAAATTTTAGTTACATTCATGAAACTTCAACATTTGCATTGCAGATTGCAGTTTTTCAATTGTGTCAACTCACTCGTCTTTTGGCTTGAATGAGCGAATGATTTGTTAGCTGCCTTTCTGATTGGTGGATTGATTGCCTGAGACATCCAAATTATGCCAGCTGAAATTTTGATTAACATTTCAAAAACAAAGTATGCAATTGCTCACTCAGGCATGACATAATAATGAACACATTAGTGGATATCCATTCATAAATGGCCAGAAAGCTCTGTGAATATTAAAATTCCTAAGCCTCCACAGTTCACTTCTGTCAACTTTACTGATAGTAACCAGCTCAAATACCCATTCTTGTCAAGCTGGATTTTTACACCCTTTCACCAAATTTACTTTTGCTTGCTCAAGCATTAAAATCTTTTGAGCTTTTTTTGGTGGGATTTGATAGAAGAGTCTTTGAGCTATCCATCAGTATGAAAATATTTTGAAACATTTAGCTGAGGTGACTTTTTTCCAACTGTAAACTTTTGGGGGTGGGGGGGGGGGGGAATATAGGGTTCAGCAATTGTGTGTAAGTGTGGGTGTGCGTGTGTGGGTGGTTGGTTTTGAGCGCATGGGTTTTTTTTTCAAATCTTAAAGGGCAAGTCCACAACAAGATGAAGTTCATTTCAATAAAAAAGAGTAACAAAATCTGCTGAAAAATAAAGCCATATTGATTTTCTTTTAGCAAAACAGTTCCTAACAGTTGATATGATTATTCAATGACTGAGTAATACCCTCACTATTCTCCATAAAATCTCAGATACAAAAATTTAAAAAAAGATTTATTTATCTCACTAAAACTGAAAACTTGTCCATCATGTCTACACATATTAGACTAAATACCATTTTGTAAGTACATGTATGTACGGAAAATTTAGAAAAACTTACATTTTTGTAGCTGAATATAGAATTTATGTCATTTCATTGTACATAATATGTGGAAAATTGTGAGGATGTGCATCAACTCACTCTGAATATTCATATCACTGTTCAAGAACTGTTTGCAAAAAAGTAGCAAAACTTCAAAAATTTATAACTTCTTATTTAAAGTTATTTTTCATCCGATTTTTATCAATTTTTCACTTTTTTGTGTGGAAATTTGTACTCTTATTGAAATTAACCTCAGGCATTCCTGAAAGAAAATGTACATTAATTCTTTACAAATTCTGATAGGGGCGAGGCCACATTAAATCATATTTATTATAAGCGATAGTCTTCCTGTTGTTGAAATTTCCTTTAAACAGAGGAATAAAAGATAACAAAACCATATTCAGTGGCTAAAGGCAGGTTCTCTATCCACGACTCGTAAGGAGAGGGAAGGAATTAGTTTGAAAATTACCTTATAAGAAATAAGTTTCACATATTTTGGTATTGGGATGGGGGATAGGAAGAGAGTAGAAGTGGAAGTGAAGAAGAAGAAGAAGATGGTGGCAGAGGAGAAGAGGAAGAATTAGAAGTATGTCTGGAGAAAAAAGAAGATATTGAGATGTAGGCTACATAGGAGAAGAAAAAGAGAAAGGGAAGAAGAAGAGAAGGGGCTATCCCCTCTCACAATGAAAAATATGATCCAAATTACAGTACAAACTCCTCCTTCTCTCCCCCCCCCCCCACCCTACACACACCTCCACCACTGCACTCCCCCACCAATATCTCCACCCCGTATCCCGCTGTGTTGTTTTGCGTTGTTGTTGTTGTTGTTTCTGTGGCGATTACGGTACCGAAATTTCCCCAATTTTGCCCCTCTCGAGCTCTGTCAACAATCAGCAATCTTCCGCAACTTAGGTTTTCCGAGAAGAGCTAACGCAGCCCGACCCGGCCCGCGCCCGCGCCCGGCGGCCGATATCTAGCTCTATGCACAACATGTATTATCGGTATTTATATAATCTAGAGCATGTGTGGCTGTGCATGTGGCAGATCGATCCCTCATGTAACCGTAAGTTTTTGTAACATTATTTCTTTTCTAATTCATATAAAGTTATGGATTGTACCTTAAACCTTATCAACGTAATTCAATGCCATTAATAAGAAAACGCTCATCACTTTTCAGGTCGAACAGTCGGCGAAGATCACATACGGTAGTGGTAGTTAGATCTAACGACCGCACTGACGACATGAAAACAGGAACTGCATCTGTTCTACACGCACGTATGACATTGCAAATTGGTCTTTGGACTTGGGTGCATACATGTAGTTATAAATGTAATATGTATTGCATTTACGCCACCATGGCATGGCATGGTGTTGGCTCCTTTGATGTGATAGGAGCTTTAATTATAAAAGGCTTTTATGAATGAATGAATGAATGAATTTTACAATTTGATAATTCACAGTAATACAAACATTGGCATTATCGTGAAATGGGAAACCACTGTTCATTTTGTACAGCAGCGCTTTATTCAGTCACACGCATTGGTTTCCTATTTCCACCTCCATTCTCTTTGTACACAAGTGCATGCGTCAAATGAACGAGTGGTTTCCTAAACCACGATATGGCCCAAACATTTTGGTAAAGGGAGCTAACAGTAACAAACCACATATGCTAATTGAGGTTAGCCCCACCCGTAGGTCAAAACAGTGTTTTGAATAGCGAAACTAATTGCTGACATGAATGCGAAATACATTGACTTAGATCTAGACTCTAGATCTATAAAAGAGAAGAAAAAATTTGATTTTACTTACCAGCAATGTTCCTGAGGCTCTCAATTTTCCCCTTTCTGCTTCATATCTCATGAATGAACTGAAAATAGTGAATTTTAAGAAGAAAACTGATGCTTATCAGACTCGTAGGTCGACAGCATGCCGTCGAGTATCCAATAGAAAAGCATGCTATGTAGTTTTGGTGCAGACTTGACACGTTTGCTGGACGAGGTCAATTCATTGACCGCGTACACAGGATGAGTGGTAAAGTTGAATACATGAATTAATGTCAGCCAGTTGATTGAAATATACATCTCTGATATTTTTTTTTTTTTTTTTAGTAGCACATATTGTAACAAAACTGTATTTAGAGTCTGGTATTAACCCATTCGTGACAGGAATTATTTAAAGCCTAATTTGATCAGCTTTTATTCTTCCAATTGGCAACACCAACATTTTTATTTTATTGCTACATTTTTCTTATAAAACGTCATGTATCTGAAATGAATATAAATTGACAGAAATTATGATAAGTCAAAAAGTTGCAAATTTGCAGGGGAAAATGGTGATTTTAGACTTTCTATCACATTGCCAATTTAAGGATTTTAATGCTTATTTTCCTTTAAAAAATTTTCAGCATCAAACAACGAATATTGACGCAACCAAAATGGGCACAGTTTGTGTAGAATTTTTTGTTCTTTTTGCTCATGTATTTGGTATGATTTTTAGGGCTTTGCATCAAAAGATATTAGGCCAAACCACAAAATGTGGACCTATGTCATGAATGGGTTAACCCATTCGAGACAGGAATTATTTAAAGCCTAATTTGATCAGCTTTTATAGTTTAAATTGGCAACACCAACATTCTTATTTTATTGCCACATTTTAAAAAATAAAACGTCATGTATCTGAAATGAATATAAATTGACAGAAATTATGATGAGAAGTCAAAAAGTTGCCAATTTTTAGGGGAAAACGGTGATTTTAAACCTTCTATCACATTGCCAATTTAAGGATTTTAATGCTTATTTTTCTTTTAAAAAATTTCAGCATCAAACAACGAATATTGACGCAACCAAAATGGGCACAGTTTGCGTAGAATTTTTTGGTCTTTCTGCTCATGTATTTGGTATGATTTTTAGGGCTTTGCATCAAAAGATAGGCCAAACCACAAAATGTGGACCTCTGTCACGAATGGGTTAAGAGACTACTTCTCTCTTCTTATCTCACTTCTCCCTTCTCCCTCTTCCCTACTTTCAGTCTTTCTCTCCTCTCTACTGCCCGGCTCTACTGTGTCTGTCTGTACATGTGTAGTGTGGCTTGGTGCCCCTTGTCTGCGCAGTGCCAGGTCTGCACATACGCGTAACCCGGGGGGGGGGGGGGGGGGGGGCACTCACATATATCGGTGGTATGGGGACGTGCCGCTTTGACGACCACTTTTTCAGACCTCGTTTTGCCCTTCCGGCTGCATTGATCCATTACAATGAGCTTCATTTTTGGTGAAAAGCAGCCTGCACAGTACCGTGCGAAGGCCAGCCAGTGCTGTCTGACCCATCCCCTCTGCGCGAGCGCACCCGGCGCCCGTGACGCCGGGCTAGCTGCTTGCATGTATGCCCGTTCCATAGGAATACACACGCACTCATACGCGGGCGAACCGTTCTAAAGACCCCTGTTTTCACAGACATTTGTAGTTCCGAAGCCTGGCCTGAAGACCCTCCTTGTCACAACAAGCCCGTTCCAAAGCCCCTGTTTTTTGTCTCGCCCGCGGCACATCCCTACCACTTTTGGGGTGAGTGGCCCCCCCCCCCCCCATATCAACTTTGGTGATATGTATCAGTGAAAAAATGAGGGAAAACTGAGTAAAGAACATCTATTTCATGTATTTTTACTCACTTGCCTCGAAAATGCCACCTTTCATGAAAATATCCCGAACTGCATGTAAAGTGAATCAGTGCGCAGACAAGGGAACCTTCCCATTTTTAGTGTCAAAGTGTCGGCATTGTCTATTCTTGTGAAAATAACATTATTCTCATTCGAATTTTGATGAAATTTTTTGGCACAGTTACTCTCTAGGGTATGAGGATTAAAATTGGCTCAGTCATTAGAAGAATACCGAATGAAAAGCTTGTCAATTTCAAGTGAAATGTTAGGTGCGCAGACAAGGGGCCCCCCATCATACATGTAAGAGTGCTAGTGCACTCAAGCGTTTCTAGTTGGGACCCTCCTAGAGAGAGGGTGCCAGGTACAGAGGTCAGTTGTTGTTTTGCACTAGTAGGGTGTAGTGCTTACCCGATCTGGACATGCTGGGCAGCTTGTGATTGTACATTTATCCAGTGTTCTTAACAAGAACTTGAAGAAGAATAATGATATTGAATATCAAGTGAGCTTAAAATAAAAAAAAAAATGAACAATAATGACACGCATGAATATTCCTAAAATTAGATTTCAATTTGGTATTCGTCAATCAAATGTTGCTGCAATGCTCGTCCAAAACTTCTGCGACTGGTAATAACGTCATCATCATCTTTTAACGTTAGGGTTTAACAGTTACACAGAAATGTAAAACTGTCAAACTTTCCAAATGAATATGTGGGTTTCTGTTGTAGAGCCATGACTTTGAGAAGAAATGATGAGGTTTGCAGGAAAGGGGGGGGGGGGGGGGTGGCTAGGTGAGGGGTCACTGTCTGAGCTTCCAGTGAAAGAAAAGCAGAAAGGACCAGTTATATCTAATTTTATTGATAGTTAATGAAGTGATTTACAAGTCTATCTATATGAATATAAATTTGTCAGTTCATGATTGTAATTCATTTGCTATGTTTGTACATATTGATGTCACTGAAAGAAAAGAATAAAAGAATATTTTAAAACAAAAAAATGTAATACTTGATACCAATGAAAGCATACAAGTAAAGAAAGTCTTTATTACTATAGTGCAGTATTATGGTCTAAATATAGTTCAAAATCATATTGGTCAAATATGCATATTTTCACATACCAAGTCTCCTTGATTCTCGTTTATTTGATGGAAATAAAGTACATTTTAAACAAAAATATTGGCAAAAACACGGCTGTTTCACTACTGATTCTCATACTCAGAGATATGCCATTTATACATATGCGGCACGCACACACACTTATAGCTCTCAATGAAATAACAAGTAAGTGCACACACAGGCTGCATGCACACAGATGGCATATCTTTGAGTCCGAGAATCAGTAGTGAAGCTGCTGTATTTTTGCCAATATTTTGTTTAAAATGTACTTTATTTCCATCAAATGAATGAGAATCAAGGAAACTTGGTATATGCATGTGAAAATGTATTCGACCATAATGATTTTGAACGTTATTTAGACGTAATGTTGTACTGATATTTTCCCGGCTCCTATTCTCCGGGTTTGCCAAGGGCAGGTGTGATCATTCTTCCATGTTCCCTTCGTCCATCTCTTTCACATTTTTTTTCCATGTCAAATGATTGGAGAAGGGCATGTGCCCTCATACAGTGTATGTGCCACTGTTAGAATTGTTAAGTTTTATTGAGATTCATAAATATTTAATATAGAGTAAAGTCTGCTTATGGCTGTGCTCCTAGTATGCAGGACTGCCTGAAGGAAATATTAATAGCTGCTTGTATTAAAGGCATTGGTTAACATTGATATAATTAAAAAAAAACCATTTTGTTACTTCAAAATGGGATAAACACAAGGGTTATAGTGTAAAAACACCAGTCTGAAAGTTTCAAATTGTAATATCCACAGGAAGTATTTTTAAATATTAAAAATGTGAAACAGTGTTTGAAAAATATATTGAGTTTGTTGCACAGACTAGACATAAGGAGTGCGCATGCGCACATGGCTCACCGGACCGTATGTGTATTGGCTGGTCACGCGGAGGGAGGCAGATAAGGGTATTTTTTAACTTGAGCAAAACGGTCCTCTTATTTTTTGTCTCTGAGACCAAAATTAATAAAATAGTGGTTTGCATCTTACTAACAGTTTTTCATTCCAAATTATGGTTGGTTTCAGGGTTTTTTAGTACAAATACAAGTACTCATACACATGTTTCATCTTAGTTTGAGAATTTTTTAAATCGGCTGCTCACAAAGGTAGCCAATGCCTTTAGCCCATTGAGCACAATTTGATATTTACCTAACACATTCGTTTCATAGACCCCAGCCTGAGTTCTCTTGGTTTAAAGATATGCCCCCACCTCCCCCCCCCCCCCCCCCCAAAAAAAATAGAACAACAAGTAACAATGTTTTTTACATTCTCAAAGGCAAGTGATTGTATAATTCTAGGATTAGAGTACCGGATGCCAATACCAATGAGAGAGAAGCATCTACAGTTGTCTCGTTCAATTTTCCATACAGATTGTTTTCCAGATCGTCCTTTGTTAAGCAGTTTGACGAGATGAAGTAGTAGATGAAGAGCAGATCAAGATGACAGAACCAAGGGTTAATGAAGTCATCCTGGAAGGGACTTTGAATCATGTTATGGAATCTAGAGCTGCACAGGTGAGACAAGATTTTCTTTAGAGAATACTGTATAAGCTGTTATTTTTGCGAGGGTTTTATTTTCGCGAATTTCGCGATTCACTCACTAATCACAAATTAGCAACACTTGAAAATATCTGCATGTTTGCTTTAGCTCTCGTCATCAGCACGCTGTTGGCTCTTCCATGTACTAACAAACGAGTGAAAAAAAAAAAATGTTTTGGTTTTGTCTATGTACTTGCTATGAAGTTGCTAATCCTTTTCTAATCCACCACTATTAAAGTAAAAGTATAGATAAATATTGGCTTATATAGTATTATATTCCACATACTAAGAATGTTGCTGTAGGATTGGTCAAAAGTGAATCACTTGATAGAGTAGATTTGCCATCAATCATCACCCGATAAAAAAAGTGCGTGACCTTGCAATGAAGCAGTGATGGCAGTTTTTGTGTTTCGCTGATCACTTCAGTCCATAGAGTCATAACGTGTTATCACTATTTTGGGGTACGCGCGAAATAAAAGTGTGTGACCCCATGTGATTTTTGCCATCATTTTTTGCCATCAAATCATCTTTGCTTCTTTTGTGACGTCACAATTAGCTCAATACTTGTTGAGCAGCTGAGGCCAAGCAAGTCACACGCGTACTGTGCACCGTCACAAAATACGCACTAAAACATGATCTAGGAGTGTGCGAATGCAGTTAAGCTCTTTTCTTTAATTAAACATTTTTGTTTGGGTTTTTTTAAACCACATCCTTTCTCATAGAAAAGAAAATATGTTTTTTTTTATGCGTGACTTGTGAGAAAATATTATGTTCTTTTTTTTTTTTACAGTTAAATGGTTTCAGATGCAGAATATAAAGCAAATAATAACCTTCTGGTTTCAGGAAATGAGACAAACTATCACTTCCTCGGTGATCTACATGTACACGCTATCTTTCCAAAGCTGCATCAAGATCGCCTCGGAAGTGATTGTTTGACCATCACCTTCACCAATGGTGATTATTTGCTTACTATTAACATTTTCATTCTGCACAGATAATCAGACACTCAACTATAAAATTTTAGATTTCTGCTTTGATAAGATTATCTCCTCTTAAGTGAAAAACAAAACAAAAAATGTTTGGGTTTCAATTCGGTGGCCTGTACTTTTACAGATGAAGAAGAAGGGACTTATGTACTCGTTATGAAGTTGCTAATCCTTTTCTAATCCACCACTAATAAAGTAAATAGATAATCAAGTCACTGCAATTATAAGTTCCCTGACTAGAACAAACAGTGTCTTTTACTTGGAATTTCTGTATCAACTTTACTTCATTTATGTGTTTCCTGTAAGTAATATGATAGTGAAATCTTTATTGACAAAGAAACTATAAACTTTATTTTGTATGTTTTTTCATTTTAGCAACGTCCATGCTCAGTAACTGAATCTCTTGGGGTAGAACTGAAGAATATCCAACCTTTCTGTCTTTTGTTTGTTTTTGTTTTTTGTTTATTTCTTTAGCTCGTTCTTTTTTACCGCACGTAGAATAGATCTTCCACAGCGCTGTACATACAATTGCACAATTACGATGATACACCAATTCGGTGGCCTGTACTTTTACAGATAAAGAAGAAGGGATTTTCATGCTATCTTGCAATGATGGTATTGTTCTGATTAGCTTAGTTAGTGCCTGTCCCATCTGCCTTTTTATTTTTTCTTTGGATTTTAGAGTACACCAAAGAACTCTGTTTAGTCTGTTATGATTTCAGATGATCATAAACTTATAGTGATTTACTCTTACCAGGGGGTTTAAACCGTGGTTTGAATATAAGTCTCTTACGTGATTCTGGGCCCTGTTTCATATAACATCCTAAGAGCAAATTTGTCATAGAAATGTGGTGGTTGTTACTGTTAATAAGGTTTTATGAAATGGGGCCCAGGCCTTTATAAGTTTTCCATTGACTGTAAGGTTTGATTAGCCCACTTATTATGTAATCAAGCGTGCAGTTTAATTCTGATGTATTTCTTCTTTCTTTCTTTTTTTCAGAGATGGGTAGTGTTGGAGAAAAACAAGGAATCTGGTAAGCTGTTTGCTTAAGCTTGAATTGTGTGTGTTAACCACTGATGATTACTGAATTCTCTCTTTCCCGGAGACATAATACTGGGACCACCAGGGCTGTGTTTCACGAAACCGTCATATGTCTAAGTTCATAGACATCCCATAGAAACGCGTGTTAATTCTACAACACGTGTTTCAGTGGGATGTCCAAGAAGTTTAAGAGTTTAAGACGGTTTTGTGAAACGCAGCCCTGGTTCCTTAAGGCCACGGGTTAACACAGCATACTTAAACATGTACCTTTAATTATGGCATAAGGTAAACATCCTTTCAGGGTTGAAAACACATTCATAAGTTTGATTTTGGAATAAAGTAACTTCAGAAATTTGGCAATCCTGAATGTCCTAGTTAGTATACAGTATGTATCTTATTGGTTGTGCCATTATGACATCACTATTTCCATTAAATCATGACCTCAGTGGAAGGATATGTAGGCATGGTCATTGTAAACTGCAGTGAGATCATTCTTCTCACATACCCGGTATGATACATTAAACAGTAGTGGTTTCATTACCGTTGGAAGAGGCTGATAGTAGAACTTTTTGCACATGACATATGGTTTAATAAAAGAACCACTACTAGCACACTGAATTGATCATGGACCCAGGATCTCCCAGTTGCAAGAACACTGCCATGTCAGTCAGAATTGCTTTTGTGGGTTTTACTTTTCATTGTATTTTTTTCATTATTCTAAAAGCCATTTAGTTGAATTTCTCCTTTATTTCTTTATTTAACAAGGTCATGTATATCTCAGCATCTATCGCAAAGCACCTCCTGTGAAGTCGGACTTGAAGAAACGCTATGAACTCACTGACAGCAATTTCATTGGTACAGAGAGAGGCACTATTAAAACACATGCAAAACGCAGCATGCTCTACTGGGCCATCATCTTACAGCAGGAGTCCATTATTTTCAATGATAAAGAAGCATTGGACAAGTCAACATCAGATTTTGAAAAATGGAATGATGTCGTAAAGAAACTCTGGAACCATCGTAAGTTCTTTGCTTAAGACCAGTTTTAGATGGTTAAACCACCTTAGATCTGCTAGCCAACCTAAAGAAACCTTGCAGTCTATCATGTTATAATAGTTTCTGTGTTTTATTGTAATACAGTAGTTGTTGAATTTGGTAACCTCAGCTGTAGTCTACATATAGGTTGCATGACATGCACCAGAAATGAGAAGTTGAAGTACATAGGAAATAAATGTAGAAGTACCTGATTTTTTTCAAATACCATTGCTGAGGATGTTACAAAGAACATTTATACAAAAATTAGCAATCTTTGAGCTTTATTCAGTGAAAATTGATTTCATTCATTGATTAGAATATATCATTGATATAAAATAAAGGAAATTATTCTAAAGAATCTAACTATATAGTGATGTAGATTACATTGCCCTCTGACTTCAAGCAAATTTTTGCAGGGATTGCACTATCAGCTGCCGAGATTGGTGGGGGGGGGGGGGGGGGGGTGGGGGCAAAAAAAGCCCGCCCCCCCCCCCCCCCCCCCCCATGGGTTAAGACACCCCAAAAGCCCACTGGTTTTAGGGTTAAGGTATATGAACTTCAAGCTTGATACTAATATGCATCACCGTAGTGAGACAATTAGAATCTGGGTTTAGTATGTCATAGATCAAAGGTCATAGAGGTCAATAATATGCATGAAATTAGAGATTTGTTAGTTTCATTTTCAATATGTCTCAACTATTTTGTATGCATGACTATGAGAAGACAAAGTGATTAGACTTTGGGATTGTTTGGTTGAAAGGTCATAGAGGTCAATCACAAAGTAATGTTTTTCTGGTTATTATAATTGAAGAACAATTAAAGGCATGAACCAAAGTGAATTTAGGCAGAGGCATACAGGCGACATTGTGTTTGAGTTTGTCCCACATTTTTTCTTGTAAAAGATGTGCAATAGTAAACAGTGCCATCCAACGATTTTTATTTACATGATGGGCAGCATTTTGCATAGAGTTACATGTAAGTGTACCTGTACTTATACTATGTGTGAGCTTAGTATGTGTAGCAGTGTGTATTGGCATGTGTACAGGTACCTTGCTTTGTGTGCAAATAACACTATGAACATGACAGACAAAGAAAGCGGACAAAATAAACTACCCTTCACAATGGTTCTGGTAGTCAAAAGAACATCCCTTCACTGCTATTGTCTAAAATATGTGGAACAGGTGTCACATGCATATTCACCTGGAACTACATGATTAAACATAATAGCTGTGAAGGGATGTTCTTTTGACTACCAGAACCATTGTGAAGGGTAGAATGAGAGGTTGTTTATTTTGTCCGCTTTCTTTGTCCGCCATGTTCATAGTGTAAGGATAATCTTGTGGTTTATTTTGTCTTTGATAATGATAATTAGATCAGTCTTGAAACCATTCCCTCTTTCATTAAAGAACAAGGATCTGTGAGTTTCCTAGTATAAGACGAATCATGCATGTCTTCATTAATTCATGTTCATTCTCGTGCATCATTTGCATGTTATTACTCATGGATAATAACCTTCCTCTTTTTATGCCTCCGGCCACCGAAGGTGGGTGCCGGAGGCATTATGTTTTCGGGTTGTCCGTCCGTCCGTCCCGTTTTCGTTCTCGCGATGAGTTAAGAACCATTTGATGGATCAACTTGAAACTTGGCTCATGTAGGCATATGGGATGGACGATGATCTGATTAGATTTTGGGGTCCAAAGGTCAAAGGTCACAGAGGTCATTATGTACATAGAAATGTGTCGTTCTCGCAATAACTCAACAACCATTTGACAGATCAACTTAACTTGGTTCATGTATGCATATGGGAGAGACAATGATCTGACTAGATTTTGGGGTCTCAAGGTCAAAGGTCAAAGGTCATAGAGGTCATTATGTACATAGAAATGTTTCATTCTCGCAATAACTCAACAACCATTTGACAGATCAACTTGAAACTTGGCTCATGTATGCATATGGGAGAGACAATGATCTAATTAGATTTTGGGGTCTCAAGGTCAAAGGTCAAAGGTCATAGAGGTCATTATGGACATAGAAATGGTTCATGGTCGAGAATTCATCTAGTCTTTTTCTGAAATTGTGGACTATTAGAATCTTTGTTGTATTATTTATACAGAGAGCTGGGAGGTTTCTCCATTACAAGGATCAGCGATAGACAATTATTCCAAGCTGGTATTACATCTCAGTACCGCCAGTCTATGCCTGGCCTTACTCAGTCCGCCTAGACACTTGTTACGTTGGCCTCTGAGTAACATCAGTGACTGTGATTGTCATGACTGTGTCTTCAGTTTCAATGTCATTGGTAATGATTTGCCAGGTAATTCAAAACTTATATTGTTATTATATATTGTATTATATCATATTATATTATATCATATTATATTATATCATACACTCCCAAGTGTATTGTAAAAGTAGATCAAATGGTATAAAATGGTACAAGGTTGAATCTTCCGCTATTACAGAGCTAAGTATTTGTATTATTTTTAGACCTAGATTTTGTGCCTTGATGACATGGATTTTCTTAGCATTTTTTAAAATCTCATGATTAACAAAAAATTCCTGAGGTATTGAGAAAAAAAAAACACCATTTCATGCCTGGCAGTGATTTACCCCCCTCCCTTGATATCTAATGCTTCTTGGGTTCCATGTATCATGGTAAATTCTCCCTACCGCATATATGAGATTCAACAGTAGAGGGCGACATTTCCTGCCGTGCAGGTCAGCACATGCACAGATACAAATCCAGTACCGATGATTTGACAAGATTTCTTCAGACTTCATAGAAAATGTACAGCCAGGTTAACAAATCCCTCATTTGATAAAAATATTGTTCAGGTTTCATAAATTCTCCTGATAATTTTATTAGATCTATGCAGGTAGCATCAGAATTTGTTGCTTGCATTTTCTATGCTCAAAAACTATAATTGTTATGAGACTTGCTAAGAATCGACCCTTTATGTTTGCTTGGAAACCGGAAGTACCTTTGTCTGCACTGTGTGTGGGAAATATCGCCCTCTACTGTTGAATATCAAATTTGTGGTAGGGAGAATTATGTGGATGAGATTGAATAAATTATTAATGATCAATTATCAGTTATCATAATGTGACACAAACTTTGAAAGACCCATTTTATTTTTTTTAATTGTTAGGTTACTATGAAGTGAAAGTGACGCGATCGAGACATGCTTCTAAGATTAAGATGGTTTGCAACGAGTTACGACAAGTTAACAATAGTAAGTCACACATTTAACCCATGTAGCATGAGGGTGTTGGTGAGGGACTTTTTTTTTGTGGTCAAATCACCCATTTCTTTGATAGGGGACCATGCACAAACTGATATACTCTTTGAGTGTTTTTGGTTCTATTGTATTTTTCTTAAAGGGGGTACCCAATGCTGAAACAATGTTAGTTCATTTAAAAGAGCATGATTTCATCAGCAGAAAATCATCTGCCTAAATTTTTTAGAAAGTCGTATTGCCAGGAAAAACCCAAAATGTGGTAAGATTTCAGGATATTTTTGGCCCCTCAGCTGCGTCCCAGTTTCAACTGGGTACCCGCAATGACGTCAAATTGACGTCAAAGTGGTTACCTTGTCGCGCAATTCTAGCAAATGCGCGCAAGGTATAATACATATTGTACAGTCTAGCGCGCACCACAACTGCAATACGGGAAGCTGAGTAACCACTTTTACATCATACCTCATACTCAAATTTTTTGGTCAACTCTTGACTTTTTATGACAAAATTAGCCAAAATGCATTGATTTCGATTGAAAATCATCAAATTTTTAATGTTATTCTTCTTAGAATTCTATTCTTGATCTTATATCAATTTTTTTTTTTACCATTGTGTAATCACTTTAAGGTGTCTGATCTACTTGATTAGTCATCAGACTATGAAATGTAGAGTGGAGTTTGAACTAAGTTGGTAGCTGGTAGAAAAAATATTTTGAATCCTTATCATTATAGTCAGGCTTGATAACATGTAATCATATAATTGCAGGGCCTTCAGGGAGAACAATTAGAGTAGACAGAGATACCTAGGGTGAACATGACATGGTTGTCCTTGCCATGGTTGTTGCTTTTCAGATGCTGCATGACCCATTGGGTGACTTGATGTGGAATGGCCCTAGAGAAATACTCACAAAAAAACAGATATTCACAGACCTTCCCTCTGTGCAGTGGAAGCCAAGTTAAAGCTTTAAGATTTCAGACTAAATAGCAAAAGCACTATTTGTAAGAGAGATGAGATGGTATTTCAATGACATTTTATTGTATTGCAGGTGAGAATAAGGAGCCTCCCATACCATCTATTCGTCAATTCACCACAGTCTCTGTTGAAGACAGAATTCCATCAGCAGAGGCTACTGTGGCTTTACCTCTTCGCAACAGCAATATCAGCATCTCTAGTACAACTTCACTGAACCCAGAGAGGAAGGATACTGGTAGTATTGCCAGCTTTGATTCCGCAATGTCCACACCCTCCCCAGTTCCTCAAAAAGGAGAACATACTTTGATGTCCAAAAACCCTTTTGTGTTCCCACCGGATGGAGGACTAGGTGAGAGTTTAGGGGATGCATCCTTTATTCCTGATCCTGCCATCAGTCCAGCGATACCTCAGACTCTTCCCAAGCCTGTGGCCAAACCTAGGACACCAAGCCCCAGTTCCCATTACAGTGTTGTTCGTGTGGATCCTCACTCTCATACCAGTAGTGTGGATTCTTGTGCAATCAGTACTTGCCCTCATCCTCGCAGACCATCATCTCCAACTGCACCAGATCAGATGATGAAGGACACATCTTCTACTTCAACTCAAGAGAGAAACAGCACTTCCTGGTGTAGGTTTCCAATGAGGCCTACTGATGACAATGTCTCAGAGGCAAGAGATTTTAAGCTGAAGTGCACAGCAAGCAATGAAGCAATGTATATGAACACCTATGATAATAGTGAAAGAGTCAACCCTGATACAGAACCCTTGGAATCAAATCAATATATGAACTTTGATGAACACAGTCCCTATGAGAACCCCATCATCAAGAAGCATGAGAGGGACAATGTTGGACCTAAAGTTGCTCCTAAGCCACAGCCTCCCAATCCTCCCCCAAGAAAGAGAGACGTAAGTACTATTTAGTGTTCCCAATGTTCTTACGTGACTCATTCAAGAAAGAAAGAAGTACAGATCATCCTATACATACATGCATTTACAAACATTCCCACACTCCTCCCCAAGAAAGAGAGAGGTGTGTCAAGTCTGTATTTACGACATTCCCATACCTCATCCTTGATTGAGGGAGAGAGAGATATTCCACCATGTGTGTAAAAACATTCCCTAATACCCCCATCTCACTAGAAGGTGATTCCACTGCGATTCTCAAAGATCGACAAAGGATGGTGGATTGTGGCTTGAGCTTTGTCAATCTTCTCCGTCGTATCTTGAGCTTATCTAAAGCGCCAGTGATCGCCACCATCACCCTTGTCACCACCATGGTTTTGAACATGTTCAAAACTTCCGTAGCGAGAGAGCGGAGGTCGCCAAGAGCGCCACAATCGTCTTAAAAGCGTATTTAAAACGACATGCCCGTAGCTCTAACGTATCAGCAACGCCTAAAGCATACTTCAAGTGCATTGAAAGCGGCTCCTATCGCCCCTGTTTTCGGGCCCGTTTCCAAGACGATTTTCCCTCGGTTATGTTTCTGCGCATCTCATCCGCGCATCTTGACTGGTATTGTTACGTCATCACAACAGCAGTGTAATCACCGCGCAGGTGAAAAATGGAGTTGGAGGGCGATTCTGCCCCGCTTTGCAAAATTTGCACAGATCGCCATGGATCGCCATGGTCGCCATGATCGCCTTTCTAGTGAGATGGGGGCCTAACCTTAAAACTATAGTAAATAGCATGACTGAAATTATTTTCATAGATATCATACCTGCTGACTGTTCCTATTAAGTAGGAATATTCCTATTTTGGGGGAAAAGAAAATTGCCATTTTAACCCTTGTGTTCCTATTTCTGTACAAATTTGTCTGTAGTATTGAATAGGAAATTTAGGAATGATCCTATTTTTGAAAATTTCTTGATAATTTGTTCCTAAGGGTTGGCAAGTATGAGATATTCCAGATTGAAATTATATAGTATGGTTAGCCCATTAGTATGGTTATATTGTCACATTATAAAAAACACAAAACTTGTCTTCGGACTCTTTACCAGTCAGACCGCCACGCGTATCAAAGGCGCTTATTTTACAAAAATCATATGCACGTCTAAACTGAAGATATGAATATGCATGAGCAAGATGTACTTCAGCAAAATGCCAATATTTATATCATTTCAGCACGGATTATTATAATTTCTGGCAGAATTTTAAATAGGGATAGTTGTTCTACCTATTTCATTTGAAAACTAAATAAATAAGAGAAAAAAGCTTTTAAAAATATGAAGATCAATTCCGTGTTGTATTAACTGGTGTAATCTGCATAAAAAGGGGGAAGAAAAGTAGGTCAGATATCTTGCTGCAAGGCATTTTTAAGCTAAATTTGATGATGAAATTCTACTCTTTAATAATTCACCCAAATTCTGATGATTTATGATTTAATCGGGTCAGGAGCGAGGCAAAATCAAGCATGGTACAGCCTTTTCTCGAGCAAAGTAAACATTTCAATGAATGACGCAATGTGATTGGTCCAAGGACTATGCTGCTAGTTCCTGATTGGTCCGTTCGCAATCACATCAAGCGCATCCCTGATCTTCAGGCAGGGCCAGGGCTGGGCACTCGCCATTGTGATGTCACCAACTAGGCAGTTCAAACATCAGCGGCGCACAACGAGCATTCCAGCCCGTTGCACCCGGGCTTAAGCTCGCGCGATTATCACTCGAGTGGATTTCTCCACAAAAATTGCCTCACATAAACCTTTCTTTTCTTTGATCTTCATTTTGCTGCAAATGAGTTTTGAATTCACTGTCAGTGCAAATATCTAAGTCCACAATAATCCACTTGACTTATGTTTTAATGCTGTAATCAGGTCAGGAGCGAGGACAAAGTAAACAAGGGTTAAAATAAGTCTAAGAAATAACCAAAATTTTGTGGTATTTGAACTGGATAAAAAATATCTAAATCTGAACAAAGATAAACAATCTATATATCAAATCAATGAGCAAAATGCCCATGAGAAGGACAACTACATTAATTGAATAGCTTCAGCACTGTTCTCGATTCAGAAAGATTTTCCTGAACCCTTGCAAATATGTCTAAAACTCTCGTGAAATCCCGCGAGCGCAAGATACAATTTTCATTGAACGAGAATCTACGTAAAATGGGCTGATTTGCCTCATTATATTACGCATGGCGGTCTGACTGTTACAGAGTTTGAATTGTAGGGTTTGTGTGCATTAAACCCTGTGCAAAAAACTTTTAGATTTTAGGGTAATTTCAGAGTCCGAATTGGAGGGTATGTTTGCATTAAATCCTATGAAAAACTTTTATATTTTAGGGCCCAGACCAAGATTTGTGAGGCCCGAGTATTTTTGGCATTTGTAAGTGTCGAGCTGTGATAATAATCCCACACATTACATGATATCTTGGTGCCATGTTTGATAACAGCTACCAGATCTGATACATCAAGTTAGGATGGGGAAGAAACTCATCAAAGATTTCATACCATCATACAAGGCATGGCAAAAATTCTGTCTACACTTTGACATCAAGAAAGATACTTACCCTCTGAAAGATTGGAGAGCTCTTGCTGAAAGACTTGGTAAGTATTACAACCTAAACCTGCAATAATAGTTTAAGCTTCTACCAACCTTAAAATTTGTAGGCAAGCTTTCGTCCACTCCTGTGGACTTTCTCAAGCCAAGTGATCAGTCACACTGTTTCTAACTTTTTCTAACAGCCAGCAGTTAGAAACAGTGTGACT
This sequence comes from Echinometra lucunter, assembly GCA_029962745.1. Taxonomy (NCBI): domain Eukaryota; kingdom Metazoa; phylum Echinodermata; class Echinoidea; order Camarodonta; family Echinometridae; genus Echinometra; species Echinometra lucunter. Next base: position 8,019,225 of record CM057155.1, read on the forward strand.
GATCATGTCTTGAGAAAGTCCACAGGAGTGGACGAAAGCTTGCCTACAAAATTTAAGGTTGGTAGAAGTTTACACTATTAATGTATGATTACCCCCAACCTAAACCTGCTAAATAAGATTGCTGGAAGATTAGCAGAACCATGACCCGAACAGAATTTCATCGAACATCGCACTTTGGAACTGAACAGAACCAAATCACCTTGTTAAGCAGGTGAAAAATCAGACAGATTATGAGGCGCAAATAAATTCTTTGTTTCAATCTGAAATGAGTTGTTTGTGGGCAAAGCTATAAGGAGAATTTTATGGGCAATGGATAGAGAAATGATTGCACTTATGAATCGCGCCTCCCCATTTCATTTGTAAGGTAGTCAGATGTAAACATGATTGGTGGTATAGAGAAGTATTTTGCCAGCGAGTTGCCTCAGCACTGGAACGTTTTCATTTCAGTTTGCGCCTCATAACTCTTTAAGAAATGCGACGTAATCATTTTCCTTATTAGGTAAATTTGTCATCAAACGATCCTTTTGAAAAAAAAATTTTGTGCCTCGTAACTCTCAAGATGTGGCATACATGTAATTATTTTCATCGTCATGTATATCATATCTGTTTCATTAGCATTTAATCATTCTTGAAGAAGGCATAACATAATCACAGTCATCATTTGCTAAAAAAAGAATTTGACTCGTCAATTTATTTACAAGTGCGTTATTATTCTCAACTAGCTGCGACCCCCCCCCCCCCACATTTTTTTTTCTATTTGCCCATGTACATGTATAAATTACTGTACACCAGAAAATTTGCGAACCTTTGCTGAACCGAACCGAACCCCAGACATGGAGGTTGAGTCACAGCCTTATGGATAATGACCATATTACTTGGTATTCAGAGCAGTTCCAAGCCATTTGATTCTTATTGTAACCACCTATGTCTTCATATCTCATCATGGTATTATTATACCCCTCCCCAAACAAAGTTTGAAGGGGTTACATGTATATGGGAATTGGCGTACGATTGGGTGGTTGGTCCGTTGCAAATATTGTGGATCAAACTATTTCCTAACTTTTTGAGCGATGCTCATGAAATCTGGCACACACATTGGTCTTGTGAAGATGGGCAAGAAATATTTTGTGAATGTGTCGGAAACTACATTGCCATGGTAATGGCAACTCTGCTTATATATGGTTATTGTCATTCGGCATGATCAGATGGTAAACCTGACAGAATTTGTTTGAAGGAGAATCCTGCAATGCACATGAATGTATTTGTTTTAGAAGAGAGCACACCTTTGGCAACAAAATGGTATGAAGCACTTCTTGCAATAAGGGAGGGTCTTTATGCCTCTTTGGCTTTGGTTTTAATCTGCTTTGTCACCATATTATTATCCCATTGCCTACTGGAACAGGATGGCGCATGTATCAACTCTATGGGAATGAAAGAATTCACTGGAACCGGATGGCCCATGCATCAACTCTATGGGAATGTAAGAATTCACTGGAACCGGATGGCCCATGCATCAACTCTATGGGAATGAAAGAATTCACTTGTCAACGGGTTCATAGTTTGCATACTGTTTTCTTCATTGTATTTCTTATTATTTCCTTTTTCTGTGATATGCAGGACTGAAAATATCCGACATTGACTTGGTGGAGCACACAAGTACTCAGAATCTGCAATACACAGCAACAGAAATAGTGCTAGCCTACTGGCAGTCCAACGCTCCAGATGATATGCCTTTCACTGTAGATCAGCTGGTGAAAGAGCTCCGTATGATGGAGCGTCATGATCTTGTCACCATCTTTGATCAAGGAGAGGAGTATACCTAGAGAATAAGATACAGACAGGCACACCAGAATGTTGAGAGTGGACAATGCATTGATGCACACAGGGCTACATTGTTATGCTGAGCTGTGCAAATTTATGTGACATGCTGCCCTCTATAGTCAAAGATTGAAATCACTAAAATAATCAACAAATTCATAGAAAATATTCTTTTTACACCAAGGATAATAGAATATCCTATTTCCATTCCATTCATCCAACTGATATAAATTATCTTCAAGTGAATTTTGAAAAATATTTTTCTGATCACTGGTGACACAACTCTTGCTCCTCTGTCCAATAAATTGGACAGAGAACACTACTATCCTGTTGTCAGCAATATGCATGTTACAGCACATCTGTTGTGTGAGGTTAGTATAACTGAGCACTAGTGTGAGTGGCATTGAGGGGGCATTGAGTATTAAGTGTAAAAGTTTTGTCCCATGAAAGCATTGTCCGCTGTCAAGATTTTTTGTGGGCCTACATATCATGTATAATTATGTAATATACCAATTGATGCATTTGAGATGTAATTATCTTGAGAGAACCAGGGTGTGAATGTATGAGATATGATGTATTTATGATTGGACCAAAATGTCTTCCATTTGCCTTAAACAATAACCAAATATTGATTCGATTATACTAAAGCATGAAGACTAGATAACTATATGCAGTTTACATATTTAAAGGGAAAGTCCACCCCAGAAGTTTCACTGTTTCAATAAAAGGAGTTAAATTTGAACAGCATTTCAAAAAAGAAATGAGCAAAATCGGTCAAAGAATAAGAAAATTACACTCATTTACATTTTCTAGTAAATTACTCTCGGCTCTGCAAATTGGCAACACTGATGACATCATATGCGAACAGCTCTCCATTCAATTTGTACATGAAATTTCACATTTTCTCAGTTTTCTTGGAAGTTACACATTTTCTAACCCCCATAGTCAAAGTATGTCATGTAAAAAACAATTCTTCTGAACATACATTGACTATGGGAGTTAGAAAATGTGTAACTTCCAAGAAAATTGAGAAAATGTGAAATTTCATGTAGAAAATATGTAACTTCCAAGAAATTTACTAGAAAATGTAAATGAGTGTAATTTTCTTATTCTTTGACCGATTTTGTTCATTTCTTTTTAAAAATGCTGTTCAAATTGATCTTCTTTTATTGAAACAATGAAACTTCTGGGGTGGACTTTCCCTTTAATGATATTCAAAGAGAATTTTTTTTTCTCTAAGTTTTCTTCTTAATATATTTACCTGTCACTAAATAATTTTATTTTTCTCTAAATGTTATATGGAAATGTTCCATACGTAATTTCTATATTCAGAGTCAAAATATATTTAGATATAATTTTTTTTTTTTTTTTTGGGGGGGGGGGTGAAAATAGAAATTGTAAAAAATCTTCCCAAATGAAGGCAAAGGAATCTCATGAATAAATTACATGTTGCACACATACTCTCGTGCATGCATGCAGCAGCTAGTGAAACTTTGGGTTTTTATGCCTCTGCCCACCAAAAGGTGGTGCTGCAGGCATTTTGTATTCAGGTTGTCCGTCCATCCGTCACACTTCTTCATCAACACGATATCTCAAGAACTGTTTGCCATATGAACTTTAAACATGGTCCCAATATGTATCACTGTAGGAAGACGATCTGACAAGATTTTGGGGTTTGTAGGTCCAAGGTCACAGAGGTCAATTCCAAAATTTCAGGTGCCAGCCATGTTAACTTGGCATCTCAAGAATCATTTGAATTATGAACTTCAGACTTAGTTCTAGTATACATGTACATCACCATAGGGAGACCATCTTAATAGATTTTACTGTACATAGGTCAAAGTTCACAGGGGTTAATTCCAAAAGTCTAGCTTTAACCTTAAAGACATAGTCGTCCGCCTCCATGGGGAATTTTACACCATTCTGGTGTGTACCAATAACGGGTGTAAGTCAATCACCCAGAATGGGAGATTTATGACCAACGGGTTTTATGTATCTTGGGTGTTTGTCAAATTTCTTCAAACACTTCTCTGGTTTGAATATGATTGATTTGATTTTGTTTCATTTCAACCATGTAGCCCCTTCAGTAAACATAATACTGTTCTTCCAGGGGGCCCTGTATAACATTAAACATACATTCAAATTACAAAAAGACATATATAATTCAGAAATATTAGGACTCCACTTAATTCTTCTTTTTTTTTTTTTTTTTTTTTTGGTGAAATTAAGGACATGTACATATCCAATTTTGATATTCAGTGAATTTTTTGTTAAGTACAGTCTATTTTACTCTAATTCTATGAGATATGGCTTGTCAGACTGAAACCAACTTTCTTGAAGACCTTGGTTGACTGGCAGTAGTTTCAAATCATGATGCAGATCATTATAACCTTAACACAAGCAAATTAGGAGCTCATATTTCCGTGTGACATGTGTAATACACATAAGTAGTGATCTAAATCCCATTAGAAATGTTTGGGTTTGCCGCTGGGTTTGGGAACAGAAACAGCGCTAAAAATAAGACGGGCATGAGAAGAAAAAGAATTTTCGTTGTACTATTGAGTGTGATTTCTGCACAGAAAAGTTACTTATACATGTATATCCAGTGGAAACTCACCATAAAGGACACACTTTATAAACAAACTCATTATAAGATAAAAACTTGCTAATCTCACTGTTTTTATATAGTTCGTGTTTTAGTCCTGCGAAAACAAGTTTTTTTTTTTTTATATGAAGAGGTTGTATTTGTGGTCCCAATTTTCTATGTACTAAATTTAGATGAGCATATCAAGCAGCATTAGATTTGCTGCTTTATTGCTTTTTTATGTCGTTATAATTATTTAAGAAATAATGTTTTATTCTGCATATTTCATACACAGATGTGACTACATGTCTTTTACTCACAACGTTGAATGCTGTTATCTTTGCCAAGCACTTAGATAAATTACATCTCATCATATTACTGAGCACACTGCATTCAGTAGTAAATGTTATATCAGACAATATAATCAGGAATCTGTGTACATAAAATGTTACCTGTATCTCCCTTACTGCCAATATAGCTGGGTTCAACCCATTCGTGACAGGAATTATTTAAAGCCTAATTTGATCAACTTTTATTCTTCAAATTGGCAACACCAACATTTTTATTTTATTGCTACATTTTTCTTATAAAACATCATGTATCTGAAATGAATATAAATTGACAGAAATTATGATGAGAAGTCAAAAAGTTGCCAATTTGCAGGGGAAAATTTTCAGCATCAAACAACGAATATTGACGCAACCAAAATGGACACAGTTTGTGTAGAATTTTTTGCTCTTTCTGCTCATGTATTTGGTATGATTTTTAGGGCTTTGCATCAAAAGATATTAGGCCAAACCACAAAATGTGGACCTCTGTCTCGAATGGGTTAAAAGGAATGTCTTGTGTTGATCATGCTTACTGTTTACAATGCTATCTTTTATGCCCACCATTTATAAGTACTTTTGAAGTGTCCTAATATTGTTTCTGGAACTTTCTGAAGTGTATTTTGTAAAATGTGCTTTTTCCCTCTTCTTGCAAATGTGACAATTTGAGAAACAGACTGTAAAAAAGTGCTCTTATTTTCTAGGTCATATCAAAATATTGTTTGTTTTGCTACAGTGATTCAAGATTTTATGCTCTTTTCAAGGTACAGTATAGTGGCTCAATGCTTAAAGGAGAATGAAACCCAGGCATCAGTGTGCTTTCAGTGAATGAACATGAACAGGAAAGAGTAAACAGTGAAAGTTTGAGCAAAATTGAACTATTTGTTTAAGAGTTGTGAATTTGAAAGTTTGAATAAATCCCTATTATGGGTATCCTTAAAGTTGGCAACTCCACCAGCAATTGTGATGTCATCGTGGACAACTATGCATTCAATTCGTACATAATTTTTTTTTAAAAATTGATTTATATGAAATTGTAAGTCAGGAATCAACCTATTTCTTCTGAAAGTGCATGTAGAATTGATGCAGCCATGTCATACTCAAACAGTAAATCAAAAAAAAAATTAAAAAATTCTTGAAAATAAAAAAAAAAAAAATGTTGAATTCTGAGTACAAAATGAACGGAGAATTGTCCACGATGACATCACAATGCTGGTGGAGTTGCCAAATTAAAGGATCCCCATAATAATGATTTACTTAAACTTTCAAAATTCACAACTCTTGAACAGATTGTCTGATTTTGCTAAAACTTTCACTGTTTACTCCTTCTTGTTCTTCTTCATTCACTTGCAAGTACACTGATGTCTGGGTTGCATTCTCCTTTATGGTTGATACCAAAATGTTAGCATTTGATTTTAATGAAATGCTTGCAGAGACATTTTCCATCTTTCCATGCAGTTTATGTATAAATCTGCTCTGAAAGGTAGGAAGAATGGCATAATTTGCCCACTACCTTACCTATGTGAAAACACACAAGGCACATTTCATTTGTTAATACAGCAAACAGTTAATTAAATTTTGGTTAGTTCTCCTTTGAGTATTTTGAGTACTGGTATTTGTGATCATCAAATGAACTGACACATTTATACATGTATCTTCACTAAAGGTGAAGATGAACTTGAACAAATTTTTATAATAAAGCATTTAGACAGACAACTTTATTCTTTACATCAAGAGGAATTGAAATTGATGTTTTCAAAATATATCTGGAATCTGTTTAATTGTCAAATCTTTTGTATGAAGATATTATGTATTCGTTGAATATACATGTATTGTCTTTGTTTTTTTGTACTCAAGCACTGTATTTGTCATTTTTAATAGTACCTTACATACTTTTACTACAAATTGGGGTATGAAGGTGGCTATCTGTATTAGATGGAAATACTAGATGTGTAGAACAAAGTTCTTTTCATTGTGAATGAAACAAATGATATTAGAATGAAATATATTTTTTATAACATTTATATTGGGACTGCTTTTGCTATTCGTTTGTCCTTATTTTGAAATAAAATGATATGATAATATGGTGAATTACATCAATTACAGTCTGATTAAGTTTTTTTTGTCTGAAAATGCGGCAGGTAGAAACAAAATGAAAAGCGGGGCAGCTGGAATGGGTTAACCCATTCGTGACAGAGGTCCACATTTTGTGGTTTGACCTAATAACTTTTGATGCAGAGCCCTAAAAATTATACCAAATACATGAGCAGAAAGAGCAAAAAATTTTACACAAACTGTGCCCATTTTGGTTGCGTCAATATTCGTTGTTTAATGCTGAAAATTTTTTAAAGGAAAATAAGCATTAAAATCCTTAAATTGGCAATGTGATAGAAAGTTTTAAATCACCGTTTTCCCCTGCAAATTGGCAGCTTTTTGACTTCTCATCAAAATTTCTGTCAATTTATATTCATTTCAGATACATGATGTTTATAAGAAAAATGTAGCACTAAAATAAAAATGTTGGTGTTGCCAATTTGAAGAATAAAAGCTGATCAAAATAGGTTTTAAATAATTCCTGTCACGAATGGGTTAAAGTTACAGCATCGGTTGGAATATTGATGGAATATCAAACCTTACTCTCAATACTAGGTTTGAGTGTGAGTGGAACAAAAGGATTGAATGCACATGTAGTATGCAGCATGACATGCGAGATTCATCTTCATTTTCAACAAGACAAAAGAAAAGATTCAAGACAGATGACAAGACAGACACTGTCAGAAAAGTTGAGAGAAGACCTCTGTGATAGACATGTAAAGGCCCCTTTCAAATATGAAGGGAGAACCAGAGGGGATTTTTAAGCACATATAAGGTGCAAGTGAATGAGTGCGAAACTATGCGCAATCATCTGTTGCATCATTGCCATTCATTTTTTTAAACAAAAAGTATGTTTAAAAACCCCCGCCGTTTTCCCCCTCGTATCTGAACAAGCCTTTAGTCTAGTGGCCCTCTGATAGTGTTTCAGAAAACCATGATTGTCAGTCTTGTTGGCCATCAGACATGTCAAGCATCTTAACCTGCAGAAAGACAAATAATTAAAATTAAAGTACTGTATAATACAGTTGGCTTAAGTTTTTTTCAAACTTTCTTTTCTATTTAATATACCAACAATGATACAGAAACATGTATAAAATCATCAATGAGTGCTCAAAATTTGAGATCATTTGATTAGCTGAAGAATAACCATCTTCTTCCTTTTACAAAAGCTTTCTCGTTTATCCCTTTCAAAAGTATATTTATCACTTATTCTGTATGTTAAAGATTTACAAATGACAGGTACACTGTTCTGTCTGCACCTCAGAAATGATTTATAGGTATTTGTTTCAATTGAGTAAATAACAAAATGATGTCTAGAGGCTGGAGACCTAAATCCAAAAGTAAAAATGTAACACTGTTTCTTGAAAATCCAAGCACCCTCTCCCTTCCCCATCAACAAAATTGGCATTACTCTTTTACTATTAATTAGTGACATTCTAAGTTACTTTCATGATCTGTGTATTACTAGTCATGGAGGGATAAAAGGTCACACATAACTGTTTAAATTCAACTGAAATGACCATTCACTGAAAGATGGTTACAGGCTTATTCAATAAGAGGGAAACCCCCGCACTTTTTCAAAGTGTTCCCATATGGCACGGTAAACCGCGCCACTTAACGTAATTAACAGGCATTAAAACGTCAACGCTCAAATACGAGTTTTGCCAAAAGTTGCACAGACAAAATCAGGATATCATATTTTGCACTTACTTTTTATGAATTTGATTGGTTCACATCTTTTTGCTACCAGGAAGCAAAAAAAAAAAAAAAGCATTCTGTCTCAGTAGCGTTTTTCGCCACCTCATATCCTATAGACTTGTACACACAAAAAAATGTGGGCATTTGTTGTGTCATAGCTGAACAAGTCTATAGGCAGGGCTTAGGTGCCCGGGACACATGGGCCTCCAAAATTTAAATCTGGACCCCCCCCCCCCCATATTCACACAAGGCCCAATACATACATAGCCTAGAATTTTGATCAAGACATCAAAAATGTTAGTGCAGAGCCCTGGTTTAGATATTAGAAACAGAAATATCAGAGAATAAAAGAAAAGATCATTATGAAAGAAGAGGGTTGGCAGGTCCTCTTGGAGTACACTTCCAAGGATTATGTTGTTCTAATCCCCAAAGAGCCCCCCTCCCCCTTCATCCACTAGAGAGCCACAGCAGTGGACTGGCGCAATTCTGATAGGTATATGACAGGTATCAGAGAATAGGTGGGGTGGCTTCTTGTCCAAATCATTGGCAGGGGACAAATCTGAAAGGGACCTGCTATTGAATTCAACTACAAGTATGTGTATGTACCAGTACCTAAGATGACAACCTAATAAAAAAAAATTCAGTACAAAACAATACCTAAATGAGGCTTATTGGCAATGTGGCTAGGATCATATCTTCAAAGATAATCCTACAGACTGTTCTTGTAGTTACAGTATGATTTATCCTGATGGTAAGCCTATGCTGCTTATCCAATCAAGTACCGGTAACATTCATAAGGGATATTAGAAATAAGGATAATCTAAAGAGCATCAATGAGATCACACATAAGTTTGTCTTTGTAACGTGACCCTTCATTCTTTTCTTTCTCAGTCTTATTTTCAGTCTCTCTCTTTATGATGACATCATCTCCTTGAACTTTGGCCATAATTTCGGCGGCTTCCGGTTCTATCTTGGCAGCCACTTTACTGTCAATGTTCTCCACGTTCTCAGGCAGCGATGTAAAACAACCTTGGAGTATCTCTGTCACTTTCTCCAGGTGTTTTTGGAACCGTTCTGCGGTATCAAGTCTCTGTCTCTTCTGTACCTCCATCATGACACGCAGAGTTTCCCTGGCTTGATGAGGACGAAATTCATTGATCAAGTGATGCATATGAATAAAGAGCAGGTTCATATCATCTAATTTCTCCTCTCGTCTTGGTCCATTTGGACAGACAATAAGCGTGTCTATAAGGTCTAGAAAGTTGACAAGGATAGAATGGTTGATTTTTTTCAGCTCTCTTTTATGATCGAAACGCTGCGGATGGAGACGTTTAAGGCCCTGCGACTCGAGAGGACGAATGATATCATCATTAGAAACAAATGTGGCTCCAAACATTCCATATGATTCTTGTACAGGTAGTGGAGGTTTAGGGCTTGTCTTGTTGTGGACTTTCTCATCTGTGTAGTGCTCTATGTACCTCATAGGAGGAAGAGGCAATGAGCTTACTCCTTGTGGTTCATTCATTCTGTAAATAAAGAACAAGGAATTAATCAATGGGGCAATTACCCAGGGTTGGGCGGTAAATACCGGTAGCGGTAATTACCGGTGGTAAATACCGGTAAATACCGTCCGGTAAATAAGATGGGCGTCCGGTAAATATGTAAAAAACGGGAAATATGATTTATAATTCTTTGTTTTTCAATAATTTTAGTTGTTTTTAACCTCAACAAATGAAAATAGTGTTCTGAAATAATTAGAATCATAAAACTCATAGTAGAAACACACAAACAGATAAAATCCATACTGCATACATGTACATACCCAAACACACATAGGATCTAAGTCCACACGTACGTACAACACACACATACACAAACTCAAATTATGTTCCTGGAAATTGAATAATCATAAACATAAACAAACATTTCTCCCGGGGTTTAACTTTTTACATGCCATTGTATCTCATTACAATATGATTTTTGTTTTTAAGTGTGAATAAAGCTCAGAATTCTACTGTATGTAAGGAGTTTTAGTGTGTACATGTATCAGTGTGTACTAGTGGGTGCTGGTTTTGAACTTTTGATATTGCTTACAGAAAAAAATCTTTTTGTAGCCTAAATAATTACACAACTCACATTATGCTATTTTTAATGTTGCAATTCTTTTATAACTTTTAAAGTTTATTCCAAACAGTTTAACAAACAAAGCAAACAAAAAAATAAAAGGCATAACTTATACAATTTTACACAAAAGTGAAAAGAGGTGTCAAAAGTTGTCTCCTTTAAGAAATATAAAATGAATACAATAACAACATAATTGCCATACTTTAGCTACTGAATGTTTCATGGGAAATGTAAAATAAATAACTTGTACAGTTTGTCATATTCAGAGGTAACTTCCTGAATCACTTCCCTTCTTTGGTATTATTCTGGTTTACACCAATGATTTTTGTAATATACTTTGCTTATTAATCTTCATAAAAAAAAACCTTGAAGCTAAACCTAAAGCTCCTGTGAGAAGCGTAGAAACTGCATTTAACTTGTTTAAATTGGTATTTATCTAAAGAGGAGACATATATTAATTGATGCAAATCAATCATAGATGCAAATCATAACAAAACAGCTGATGGGGAATTTTCAGTTTAGAAATGAGGACTTCCAGGCATCAAAGCTAGATCCCTGAAAAATTAATGATTACATCTTGGATATTTGTGACTTAATTATGCAGTCATCTCATGAATATTGATTGAAAGCTATTGTAAACAAATCAATCTTGGAGCACGCTCCATTGTTTCCCTTTACAATAGCTTCTCTTTTTAATCTAAATTCAGTCATAGTGAGATCAACGAAATTTCAAAAGAATGTCTGGTGCACATTGAGACAAGGATATCCACGATATGTATATTGAAAATGACGAAGAAGGATATAGCAGTGATAGTGACATCAATGAGGATGACAGAGAAATTGAAGAATTTGACAATGAAAATGGGGGCATAGGTGTAATTTAATCTTTTGTTATTTAGTCCCAAATGTTTATGATAAATATTTATGTATTTCATTGTCATTTGGGGGAATTTACACCTTTTTCTAAAGGTGGGGCCCGAAAAAATCCCATACTTAAAGGGGCCCGAAAAAATCCCATACTTAAAGTGGCCCTCGAGTTAAAAAATGGCTATTAAGCGTTGAATAACACTGAGTCTACACAATTGTTCACACATTGCAACTGTGACTCTGACGAAAAGGTTGAAAATGCCCCCCTCCCCCAAAAAATGTGCTTTACCAATTCCTCCCCCTAAAAATGAGATATACAGTGAATGTAGTTACCTGAGTACTATTTGAAATTGACAGTAAATATATCTATGTTTTCTCCAAAAAATGTACACAAATGACAGATTTAACTGATCTGAATAGAGTCAATAACTAGGCAAAAAACACACAACATCCAAAGTAAACGCTACATGTATGTGAGTGCCGGGTGAGTGCAGGATGGGATTTGTTTACTGTCTGCACATCTAAATCACAGATCTATTACAAAATTTGTTGTTTTTCTTACAACTTGAGTTTTGACGATATTGGAGGCATTTTTAAAATACAATTTGGGGTTTCAAGTGATGATGTCTTGAGGTAAATCAAGACGTATGGTGATTGCTTTTGTGGACTTTTCAATCACGTGTCTTCGTGTCCTGAGATGAGGTGTGCTCCTTGCTGAAACAGAATCACTAGTGGGCTACACATGGATCTAAAAGCACATGGTTTTTGAAGCACATGGCATTTTGTTCATATGCTAATACAAGTTTATACTCATTAATACATGTAGGTATTCATGAATATGGTAATTATCAACTGACTTAATGAAGAACATCATATCTAAATTAGATGTATATTTGGGATCTTTTTAGTATTTCATTGTATTTTTTTCCAGCATTTCATAATAACAGACATAGATAACACCCAAACACAAACATAAACACACACACAAACAAACAAACACACACACACACACACACACACACTCACACAAATGGTACACACCAGAGCAACCATACTCACCACCTTTGTTTTTATGTTCAAAATTTGACAATCCCTATGGACAAGTGAGTGGAAAATTATATTTCCCGGTATTTCCCGGTGAAAAGTGGTAAATACCGGTAAAAAGCGGTAAATACCGGTAAATATCGCTTATTTCCCGGCATCCGGGAAATAAGCCTCTAAAGCGGGAAATATGCCAACCCTGCAATTACCAACAATCAATAATAGGTACGTATTGGTGGGGAATCTGCGGATGTCTTGTAGGTGTACTGGCGGCGGCCCGCTGGTCTTCGCCAGGAATTTCTCACAAACGACCTGGGTATATAGGTGACTGCCCCTTGCCCATCAACAACAACGCTATTGCTCTGTATCTGACAAGTCAACGAGGTCTGCACTCTGCAATGCTGTTGATTCTACCTCAACGACCACCACGACGAGATCGACAAGCCCATAGGCTAAGCAACTCCTTACATATGGCTGGGCAGAATGTTAGGGTAATGATGTAGGCCCCGCCCGGACGCCAGTCTGTTTTTAACTAGCCAACCGGTGACCAACTGATTTCTTAGCAACGCACAGGCGGCAACCGCTCGGCATGCTTTTCTTCTAGCACCTTCCGTTTTTTACTTAAATCCCTCAACAGCTGATCCCCCACATCGTGACTTCACCTACATGTACACCCATTAGTCTCAGGCAAAGGCAAAAGCGGTGCAGTGTTGCACTCTCGTATCTCGTATCGGCGAACGCAGAGTACATGCACATGCGAAAATGCAAAGGTGCAACAGTGCAACGCTGTACCACTCTTCACCTGTGGACGAGACCAGCGGGTGTAGACTCACGATGTTGAAAGTCGTGCTATTGAATTTTGAAATGGAAATTAATCACACGGCAAAATTGCCAAGAAAGTTGCGTCTCATATCAATCAAAAGTCAACATTCTGAGTTTGAAAAATAAAGTTTAATGCTAGGTTCTAATATCAGTAACTGAGTTAAATCTGCTGGTCCACAGGCAAACTTTGAAGTTTGAAGCCTGAAGGTAGTTTGCAGGGCTAACCGGGCATGAGATTTGGAGGCATAATATTCTTTGTTTACACGGGTCTCTACAGGAGCAAATGGCTGAGGACTTAAGCTCTTGTGAAATATTAGAATAAAAACATGAAGAACCTCCTTAAGCGTTTGACGAATAACACTTTAGTCTAATTCAAAATCAAAGTTAACTGTTTGAGTGTTAGTAATTAGGTAGGCACTTATATGAGGCGACTGTAAAGTGGGGGGTTAAAATAATCATGTCTAAGAACTTAAGACTAGAAATGAATCCGGGTATAAAACGATAAAGTGCACCGATTGGCGATAATAGTCAAGACTGACTGATCGCCATTCAACACGAATCAACAACAACATTGGCTCGTCAACTCCTCGTGGCGCAGTGGTTTAAGTTACTGTCAGAGCTCGATATATTACTAGTCATGCTAGTCAAGGGTTCGAATCCCCATGACGCTGGCAATTTTTTTGGTCCTTAAGAAATTGATGACAATGGCGTTTATTCCGTAGACAGAATAGTTAAAGTATGATAGATATTCTTCAATCAGGTCGCTGATAGAAGAACTTCGTTGTGACCCTCTCTTCACAGTCGCCTCAAAAGTGCCTACCTAGTAAATTAGGCCTAGATGTCATGACTCAGTCTGATTGACTGTCTGAGAATGAGATTGAGAAGAAGAGAGTTGAAGAATCAAATTCAAGCTAACGTCGTTAGACCTACTCACCTTGAACTTGTTAAATTCTTCCGATGATGAGAAATTCATCAACCCCAAAATACGCTATAGGAAGAGACTGTCCTAACTTACATGTAATCTCTAGAAAGGGAAGAGTTAACGATGAGAAGAAGAATAAAGGCATTAGCCACTAACGTTAGCTCACACAGTTCACTGGTATGCAGTTCACGCGCAGGGAAATTTCCCTAGTTTGTATGTAATGCGACAAGGGTCTAGATAGCCCGACCCAAGCCCGACCAATGAACAGCTCGACCCTGGATAACCGACCAGCTACCCTGGGCAGCTCGACTCATAGAGATCCTATAAGGCCGCGCGCCTGTAAATAGATCCGTTCATTTTCAGAGATTCTCCAACCCATAGTTTAAAAAAATATTCATGTAAGATCAATGATACATACTTGAACACTTTGTTTCAAATGTGCATATAGAAGGATAATTACTGGTTTTGATCAGTCCCATGAGAGGGCAGCAGTTGGTCCCAGATGGATTTTAAGGGGACTTAATTAGTTTTTACTTGCACATTGAGTGTTTTTATTGTAAATAAAATTCCACATAGTTGTCTGCACCATCACCTACTGTCACAGCACATCCCATCCCAGTTAAGCTTGGAAAGAGCTGCTTAAGAGATTATCTCATCAAGGTTCAAGGTGGCAAAAAGCCTCATCCACTGGAGCTTTGACCAAGTTTTTGTTAGTCTGAGTTTCATCCCCTCTGCCCATTGGCGTAAATCCCGGGGGATGGGGGATATTATATCCCCCACTTTTTTGAGAGGGGGGATGGCGTGTACAAATATCCCCCACTTTTTAAGGAATAAATGATGTTTGAATTAATCTTTAAATATAATTTTTATTAATCTGTCATAAACAACCATCAAATTATTTTAGAATTTCTATTTGAAATGCGATTGAAAACCAGAAAAGCGGTTATTTTTGGCTCGCTTACTTCGCCCGTTCGTCATATTTTCAAATTTTAATTTGAAAATGCAATTGAAAACCAGAAAAGTGGCTATTTTTGGTTCACTCGCTTCGCTCGCTCATTATATTTTAGAATTTTTATTTGAAAATGCAATTGAAAACCAGAAAAGTGGTAATTTTTGGCTCGCTAACTCACAAGATAAAAATAAAGATGTGTGTAAGGGGGGGGGGGGGGGCTGTGCAAGTGGATGAGGGCATGTGTTTATACCGTAAGTGTGAGTTCGACAGAAAAAAAAATTGGCATAAAAGTCGATCGAAGTGGATTTACGCCGGTGCCTCTGCCAAGAAAAAATGCTGAAAAACACCCCATAGTATTTTCAGCAAGTAAAGAATACTGTATGAACTTGTGAAGAGAAAAGTTTGAATTGTGCCATTACTAGCATTCCCCCCCCCCCCCCCTCCATGATTTTATCAAATTTCATGTTTAAAACAGAAGTCTATGGGAATATATTTACAGGCTTGCGATCTAAAGGATCTCTATGAGTTATCAAAGGTTTGGGTGTCGTGCATGCATGCTGGATACCAGTCGGATACTAGCTCAAATCACACTTTCTTTTTCTAATCATTTATTTCATTTTACGAACTAAATCAAATGATGTTACCATGAATGTTTACTAAAGCGTTATATTAATATTAATCTGTTGTTCGGACCTTTTTTTCTTTCTTTCTTTCTTTAACATGAATCGGGTCAGAGTAAATAGTTGGTGGGATTACCCTAGATCTTAGGGATGATCCACTGAACTAAAAAATTTTGTTCAGTGGCATGATCCTGGGTCGGGCGGTCCAATCACAATCTTATATTTCTGTGGGGCCGATCCAACGAACTAAAACATATTCTTTCTAGTTCTGTGGGCCGATCCAGCGTGTACCGTGGCGCCCGAAGTTGATCTGAGAGTGAGCTGAGTTACCGGTAGGCCGAACTTGTTCAGAGCTAGCGACTACAAAAATAGTCCAAGCCAAAGCATAAAAAATCCATTCAGCTCCATTTGATCGTGAGTTTGTTTGTTTGTTTTTATGATTATTGTATGTGGGGTTTTTTTCCGCATGTACGTTTCGATGATTGACAGAAATCGTTTTTTTTATTTTTTTATTTTTTTATTTGGACGTTGGTTGGCTCGACGATTCACGTAGTCCCGTGTGTTGTTTAATTTGCAGTGTCTTACTGTTAGTGTTACTGAAACAGTCATCAGAATAACAGTTAACTGTTAGATCTAACGTTAGACCGAATTATGCCTCAAAATGCCTCGTTCTGTGAACGAAGCTAACCATTTCCCTTTCTACTGTGTTTGTTGTTGATTTTAGAAGATTCATTATTTCACTGGGGTTAGAAATATTACTTTCTATCATTAATATGACTATTGTACTAACACAGTGTAGACTCTATTTTGGACATTCTGTTAGAAGATAGTGTACAATTGTTTCAGGGTTATTGTCTTATTGAATCATGAATCATAAATATTCATCATCATTGGCACTGGACTTGGAGATGATGCAGTGCAGACTGCCTCAAACTCAAAGCACCCTCACCTTGGCATCACTTTTTGCATCATCATGTTTTTCTTGCAGTGTCACTGTCAGTTAGGTTGCCAGGATGTCTTTAGCTGATGAGTTACTCGCTGACTTGGAGGAGATAGCAGAAGAAGGAGATATCGATGCTGGTGAGAATGACCCAGATGAGGATGGCATCCAGGATGTTTCTATGGAGATAGATAGCAAAGAATCTTCCATTACAAGCATAGCCAAGCTTCGGGATAGCCAAGAGGTACATGTACATCTGAGTGTTCACATGTAAATTAAACAAATGTCCAGAAAATGAGTCGGAAAGAAAATGAGGTTTCTAATCTTCATATGTTGTGTTGTACTGTTATACTTGTTTTGCCTGATTTTTTGCAGTTAATTTGTGGAAAAGACTTCAAAATACTGAATTATTTGATGCTAAAAAGCTTAAAATTGTACTGAAACAGTACAATGGCGGTGCTTTTCTGCGAGCCCAAATATGGTAACTGGTTGCATCAAATGTTAGAGGGTGTTGCTTTATCCACTGGTAGAGATCGATGGTGAAACTAATCAGACTATATTTGATCAGTTTCATGCCAATTTTCTTCTTGCTACCAAAACTGTACATGAGCTTTAATAGTAGAAGAAAAAAAAAACTGGTTTGTAATCAAATAATTTTCATACATAAACAAAATGTGTGTGTGTTTACTACTTCTTCAAATTTGATTTTGAAAACACTTTTTGCTTGTACATTGACTCATTCCTACCCCTACAGTTGCAGAGTGTTTTATCACAGATTAAATACTACCAAGAAAATCCAAGAAAAGGTGAAGGTAAGTATTTGTATATGTTTCAAAAAGATAATTTGCAAACATACTGATACACATTTCTTGCTTTTTTGTATTGATAGTCATTATTGAAATTGTATAAATTGCTTGCTATTAAATTTTTGATGCTTCAATTAGGTTTGGAGATTTTTGCTGTAATTGTGGTCTTGTATGCCATGTTTTTATCCAGAACCTGATGGGATTGAGATACTGTGAGGTCATTTTATCCTGTCCATACAATGTGTGATATCTCATTAGGAACATGACATATCTAAATAACCTTGGGAACATTTTTCTTTTGATTAAAATGACAATGTTTAGACAACTTTGGGACATTTTCATATTCATTAGTGAGTTCTATTTCATTAAGAGAATAATAATATTATTTCTAACAACAAACTACAATGTAATTGATGGTGTATTCATTCTCTCATTCAATTACAGTAATGGGACCAGTAGAGGCAAATCCAGAGTACCAGCTTATAGTACAGGCTAACAACTTATCAGTGGAGATAGATAATGAAATTAGTAAGTATATCTATCATATTTATGTGCTGTGCTGAACTACAACTGGGCATTGTGGAATGCGCCTGTAATCCAGCTAACAGTGGAAGTTATATGTTGATTCAGTGGACCCAGGTTCGAGTCTGAATCACGTCATTTGGATGGTGACGTTAAAGGTCGGTTCCGGATGTAAATAATCATTCTTGATTGATACACGTCTGTAAAAACCCAGTTCAACAACAACAACAACAACAATCAAACAAAGAGTGCTGTCATCATACTTTACGTCATAATTAATGCTGAGCAACTTACGCGCACCTTGATGGTTGTCATGAATACGCTGAGATTGCGTTCGCTTATAATTAACAACATCTTTGTTATTATTTGTATATCTTGCATTGTAAGTTTATATCCCTGAAGAAGGGGGAGGCCCCCGAAAATTTGGATGGAATAAATTCTAATTGGCAATCGGTGCATTACTATTGTGTTCTTCTTGTTCAGTAATTTGCCAATACGTAGACTATTATCATCTTATCATATTTCTCTGATATTGTTGTACATGGAGCCATCACCACTATCAAAGGAGACTTTGTTCACTTATGAAGCACTGGTGTATGATAACTTGAAATCAGAATGTTACATAAAGTGATACTTCTACTTCTTTCTGTTTCTTTCTTATTATTTTGTTTTGTTTTTGTGCAGATATTATCCACAAATTTGTCCGAGATCACTATCAGAAGTGCTTTCCAGAGCTGGACTCCCTGGTTCCAAATGCTTTTGAATATCTGGGAACCGTCAAGGTAAGTCAAAGTAATGTTTCATCATGATACAGAATAGTTTGAGTGTCATAATCTCCCGCTGTTAGCTGCTCAACATTAGCAATAAGATAAATGACAGGTATGAACAGGGGTCTTGTTTCTTGTGTCCTGCCAGCAGTGCCAAGGTACAATTATGGAGGTACTTAAACATTTTTTAAAGAAAGAAAGGATTTTACATGATTAAGACGTACATGTAAATCAGCATTTTCCAATTTATTCTATTTTACTATATACAGCTTTTTTTACTTATACGTTATATTAATGAACTTGTCTCTTTTTAAATGCTTAACCAAATCCCATAATATATACAGATTCTTCTTTACTTTTTTTATGGGGGATGTCATAGTCAAGTGGTTTGGACATGACCAGAAAAAAAAGGTTGTAGGTTCAAACCTTTGCACAGTACTGATGTCCCTCGTCCCAATGTAATGAATTTATACCCTGTACCTGTAGAAAGGAGTTCCTTGAATACTAGAAGCATTGGTAGCCAAGCATATAAGCCTAGTTAATCTGTGAGTGAGCCTGAATTACCTCTATATGACAAATGTGACCGTACATGAAGCCAATATTGTTAGGATTTCTTCTTTTTTTTTTTTTTTTTTTACATTCAATCATTAAGGTCCGGAAGGACAGTTTTTTTTTATAGAAAAAATAAGGATTTTAATTGACCAAAGAAATGGCCTTTTGTTTGTATTTTATTGTATTAATTAAACTTGATTGGTGCACATCAATATTCGATTCTTTTTTTAAAAATAAACATAAATATGAACATGATTATAAATCAGCATTTTCTAGAAACTTAAAGTAGATAATGTTAAGTATATAAACAATGTGTGATTGAATAAACTAGGAGCTTGGAAATGACTTGGAGAGAGCCAAAAATAACGAGAAGTTACAAGAGATCTTGACCAATGCAGTCATCATGATTGTCAGCGTTTCAGCTTCTACAACACAAGGCACACCTCTCTCACAGCAAGAATTAGCAACAGTCTTTGAGGCATGTGATATGGTGAGTGCTACTCTAATGCAGTGCACATGCCCTGCAGTTCAGTGTTATATGAATACTACTATTGCCTACTATGGACCTTACCTATCGCAGCATTCAATACAAGAAAATGTATGAAATAAAAAATTCAGAATTTAAGAAAATATTCCATTCTTGTCAATAGACGAGCAGGAATATCCCAAACTGAAGTCACTCATTCTTTGACAAATGTGATGCTTAGGAACACATAATTTGATTACTTCGTCTATGCTAAGATAAGCTGATATCCTGTTTCTAAGATTGATTTGTGCAGAAAACAGATAATTGATTGCATGAACATAAGCTACATTCTCTCCTTTTCCCTATACCAGTACTTGTCAGTTATTTGTATTTTTAGCTAGCAGGTCATATTTGGTGTCAATATCCATAACATGATGTCAACTTGTGTTTTTATCACTTTCATCATGACTAGGTTTTATTGTAATCATTCCCTATCTACACGTATTTCATTGTATCATTCGAATGATGGGTATATGTTTGTTTAAATCTGATTTTCTTGTAGGCATTTGATTTGAAGCAAGCCAAGACAGATATCTTCACCTATGTGGAATCCCGAATGTCATTTATTGCTCCTAATCTTTCTATTATCGTTGGTGCTTCAACTGCTGCAAAACTCATGGGTGAGTTATGTCAGTATTATCCATTGAAGCATAGTTAATGTAAGATTAATTCTGCCCTCCTTCAGCAAAAGGAAGTGACATAAATGACACTTTCTGTAAAAGAGCAAAATGTGCTTGTCATTTGTACTGACGTCAATGGAATATCATCATATCTTACCTAACACATCTCTCAGCAGGATGAGTGTTTATGCATAAAATTTGGCCTGGAAGAAGAGGACGTTATATGAAATAAGAAAACATTAATAACTCAGATTTGGTTGGTATGTCACTCACTTCCTTTTGCCAATGTAGGGCAGAATTCTTATGAAATGTTTTGATGATGCCCATGCTGTTTATATGGATGTTATTCTTAGTAGCTCTTTTTCCTACAGGTGTATGGTTTCAGGTTACATTAGGTTTCTGGTTTTACTAGGGCACTTATTACGGTTAAAGCTCGTTATTCCGAAGGTTTAAATACTCCGAAGGGTTGTTATTCCGAAGGTTCGTTATTCCTATAGTGCGTTATTTCGAAGGTTCGTTATTCATGAGGTCCATTATTCTGAAGGTTTGATTCTCCGAAAAAGAAATAGGGTTCGTTAGTCCGAAAATGAAATAAGGTTCATTAATCTGAAAATGAAATTAGGTTCATTAATGAACCCTATTTCTTTTTCGGATTAACAAACCCTATTTTATTTGCGGACTAACCAACCTTATTTTATTCTTGGATTAACGAACCGTATTTCATTTTTGGAATAATGAACCTCAGTGCTTTCAAAGCTATCCTTAAATGTCATCTCTTTGTAAATGGTCCCCTCGACTGTTAACTGTTGGTACTTCCTAAAATTATGATTTACATGTGCTTCAGTTTTAGATTATTCTTTCCTTACACATGTTTATACTTAGTTTAAAAATTTATCTTTCAAGTGGGTACTTTTCAAATATGTATATTCTCTTATGATCTTGATGATGTGTAATATGTTGAGCGCCATGAGCGTCTGTACCTGGTGGATACCGGGGCTATATAAGCATCGCTATTATTATTATTAAGAAAAGGCAAAAATTTTCATCAGGTGTATTCTTGCTATTATCAGGAGTTGCTGGTGGACTGACAAATCTCTCTAAGATGCCTTCATGTAATGTCTTAGTGTTAGGGTCGCAACGCAAAACTTTGTCTGGATTTTCTAGTACTGCTGTATTACCTCACACTGGATATATCTATTACAGTGACATTGTACAAGCAACACCACAGGTTAGTTTCAAGTTTCAAGTTTCAATTTATTTTTTCTTATTTCCACAAACTTTGCAAAAGCATAAACAACAATAATAATAATACATGATTTACATATGTAAACAAACATAATACAATCAATATAACATATAGAAGCTGTAAATACAGACAACTCTCAATGAGTATTGTACACAAAATGTCATATTTTCTGCATTGTCTCTAAAGATGCTGCTTGTCTCTTTGTGAACTCAGCATATGTTGTGTCAAATACACTTTCCCATGATACATCTTGAGCTAAGGAGACAAGCAGCATCTCTAGAGATAATGGAGAAAATATGAAATTTTGTGTCCAATACTCATTGAGAGTTGTCCTTCTAAACCTGCCATTTTGAAGCAACATTGCCAATCTAGAGTGTCATTTCAGGATTGACAGTGATCTGTGATTGCTTGATATCATGTTGTAGGATATGAGGAAGCAGGCTGCTCGTCTTGTATCAGCCAAGTGTACTCTCGCTGCTAGGATTGATAGCTTTCATGAGAGCCCTATAGGAACTATGGGATTGAACCTGAGAGCTGAGATTGAAAGAAAACTAGCCAAGATGCAGGAACCACCACCACCAAAACAAATCAAAGCACTTCCTGTACCACTGGACCAACCTAGGAAGAAAAGAGGAGGAAGAAGGTATGTATTGTAATCTCTCTCTCTCTCTCTCTCTCTCTCTCTCTCTAGATGCCATATCTATTGACTTTGGCGATAATGTTGTTCCACAACTCTCTTTATCTAGTTATTCCCAGTAGTTTGTTCCCCTGGTCTTTAATTCCTTTGTCCTCTAACCATCTCTGGAGACTATCCATCCAACACTCTTCTTCTTCCGCTACTCCTCTTTCCCTCAATCTTTCTTGTTAGTGCTAGATTCTCCAATCCTCCCTTTCGTATTATGAAATATAAAACTAATTACCCTAGGAAGAAAAGAGAAAGGGGAAGGTTTGTATTGTAATACAAATCAGATTGACCTAAGAAGAAAAGAGAAGTGAGAAGGTATGTATTGTAATACAAAACAGATAAACCTAAGAAGCAAAGAGAAGAGATAAGGTATGTATTTGATATACAACTAATTAACCTAAGAAGAAAAGAGAAAGGGGAAAGTTTGTATTGTAATATGATAAAATGTTGACCTAAAAAGAAAAGAGAAGAGAGAAGGTATGCATTCAATATAAAACTAATTAAAGACATTGGTTAACATTGTTATGATTTTAAAAAAATCTCATTTTGTTACTTGAAAATGGGATAAACATAGGGATTATAGTGTAAAAATAGCAGTCTGAAAGTTTCAGAGTATAATATCCACACGAAGTGTTATTAAGTAATAGAATGTGAACCAATGTTTGAAAAATATACGAGGGTCAGTTGCACAGACCAGACATAAGGAGTGCGCATGCGCAGATGGCTCAACGGACTGCACTGTGAGTATTGGCGTATCATGCGGTGGAAGGCACATAACGGTATTTTTTAATTCGTGCAAACAGTCCTCTTAGTTCACTGTCTCTCGAGACGAAAGCTAATTAAATCGCGGTTTGCATCTAACTTACAGTTTTTCATTCCAAATTATGGTTGGTTTCAGGGTTTTTGAGTACAAATACAAGTACTCATACATGTGTTTCATCTCAGTTTGAAAATTTTTTAAATCAGCTGCTCACAAAGTTAGCCAATGCCTTTAATGAAGAAAAGAGAAAGGGGAGGTCTGTATTATAATATAGAACAGATTGACCTAAGAAGAAAAGAGAAGAGATTCCTGCAAAATCAAATGAGGCCCATTCAAATATGAAGAGGGAAAATGCAGGGTTGGAGGTTAAGTGCAAGCATTTATTGCATCATTGCCATTCATTGTGTACACTAAAATGCCCTTAACCCCCCCCCCCCCCACGGTTTCCCAGGGGGGTTCAGGGATCGCAGCTTGGAATGATAATGAGCATCATATAGTGTATAACTTGTTGATCACTTGAAAAAGTAATACACTAATAGAGATGATTTTTTATTTGATACAGAGTGAGGAAAATGAAAGATAAGCTTGGCATGACAGAAATGAGGAAACAAGCGAATAGGATGAACTTTGCTGAGATTGAAGAGGACGCATATCAAGAGGACTTGGGATTCTCACTAGGACAGGTTGGCAAGAGTGGGACCGGAAGAGTGCGGGCAGCTCAGGTAGACAACAAGACACAGGTCAAGATTTCCAAGAGTCTTCAGGTGAGTGTAGAGGCAGAGAGACAGAGACAGACAGAAAGAGGGAAGGGGGCAGGGAGAGGATATGGGCTGCACAGGTAGACAACAAGGCACAGGTTAAGATATCCAAGAGTCTTCAGGTGAGTGTAGAGGCAGAGAGACAGAGACACACAGAAAGAGGGAAGGGGGCAGGGAGAGGATATGGGCTGCACAGGTAGACAACAAGACACAGGTCAAGATATCCAAGAGTCTTCAGGTGAGTGTAGAGACAGAGAGACAGAGACAGACAGAAAGAGGGAAGGGGGCAGGGAGAGGATATGGGCTGCACAGGTAGACAACAAGACACAGGTCAAGATATCCAAGAGTCTTCAGGTGAGTGTAGAGACAGAGAGACAGAGACAGACAGAAAGAGGGAAGGGGGCAGGGAGAGGATATGGGCTGCACAGGTAGACAACAAGACACAGGTCAAGATATCCAAGAGTCTTCAGGTGAGTGTAGAGGCAGAGAGACAGAGACACACAGAAAGAGGGAAGGGGGCAGGGAGAGGATATGGGCTGCACAGGTAGACAACAAGACACAGGTCAAGATATCCAAGAGTCTTCAGGTGAGTGTAGAGGCAGAGAGACAGAGACAGAAAGAGGGAGGGGGGCAGGGAGAGGATATGGGCTGCACAGGTAGACAACAAGACACAGGTCAAGATATCCAAGAGTCTTCAGGTGAGTGTAGAGGCAGAGAGACAGAGGGAGCAAGAGAAAGAAAGGGGGATATGGGCTGCACGGGTTAAGAACAAGAAACAGGTCAAGGTATCCAAGACCCTTCAGGTGAGTGTAGAGACAGAAAGAAGCATACAGACAGAGAGACAGTTGAAGACAGACAGACAGACAGACAGACAGAGAGAGAGAGAGAGAAAGAGATGGAGAGAGATACTTAAAGTAGTAAAGTGAAGGAGTGAAAGAGATGAGTAGGAAAAACATTAAGAGTAGGAGAAATAGAGGGACTGACTGTATGAAAGGGAAGGAGAAACATTTGGAGTTGTTAAAAGAAAAATAACTTACATGATTGTTGTTATTGTTAGTGAATAGAGTACATCTTTCTGTCTCTACACCAAAGGTCATAGATTACATGGTGTAAATGTATTGATCTATTTCTCATCATGACTGATCCATTTCTTATCATTTTTTCTTATCATTTTTTCTTATCATGAACAGAGACAACTGCATAGACAGCAGATGCATGGTGGTAGATCCACAGTGAGAGGTAGAGAGACTGCTGGTACGGCATCCAGTGTAGCCTTTACACCATTACAGGTCAGAACTCCTTTCTTTACCTACTTCAACAGATTAACCCATTCGTGACAGGAATTATTTAAAGCCTAATTTGATCAGCTTTTATTCTTCAAATTGGCAACACCAACTTTTTTATTTTATTGCTACATTTTTCTTATAAAACGTCATGTATCTGAAATGAATATAAATTGACAGAAATTATGATGAGAAGTCAAAAAGTTGCCAATTTGCAGGGGAAAATGGTGATTTTAAACTTTCTATCACATTGCCAATTTAAGGATTTTAATGCTTATTTTCCTTTAAAAAATTTTCAGCATCAAACAACGAATATTGACGCAACCAAAATGGGGACAGTATGTGTAGAATTTTTTGCTCTTTCTGCTCATGAATTTGGTATGATTTTTAGGGCTTTGCATCAAAAGATATTAGGCCAAACCACAAAATGTGGACTCTCTGTCACAAATGGGTTAAGTATGATTTGCATTAAATGCTGTGAACATGTCATTCAGTCTGTGCCTTGACTTATTCTCATGTCTTATGATGGGCTCCTTGGTAAGATATGAATCTTTCATACCTTGTCTCTTGGAAAGAACTAAAGGACTGTATAGAAACAGATTGTGCAGTGAAAGTCATCAAATATAAGTCTTGGCAAAACACACATGTTAGAGATTTTTATGTAGGTAATAAATTATTTTAAAATTTCAGCATATTTCTCTCATTATGGCAAGTCTAGATTGCAAAGAAAGTGTGTTTATTCTGAACACATCCTTTATAGGTTTATCACTATTGTCAGTTCACTTGGTGTGTTGCTAACCACAAAGCAATGCTGGTGCCTATTTTTGTCGAGTCACTGAGGTGGAGCGAGACTAAGGGATCCTTGGCACCGTCCACCTGTCCGTCCACGATGCTTATGAAACTTGAATAACTTTGTGACCATTTGCATGTTTGTAAGCAAACTTGGATGGTAGATGCCTTATAGAGATTTCAGTGTTGTTTTTTTTTTGGGGGGGGGGAGGGGGGGGGGGGGGGAGGGGGGGGGGTCAGAGGTCACTTATGTAGGTCAAAGGTCAAATGAGGTCAAATGTTGAAATTTACCTGCAAGTATTTACTGGGGTCTTTAACTTTGCACTCATTAGCCCATTTGTAACCAACCTTGGATAGTAGATGCCTTACAGGGACCTCAGTGTTATTTAGGGGTCAAAGGTCATGTATGTAGTCAGAGGTCAAATGAGGTCAAATGTTACAATATACCTGCAAGAATTATTGCCCACAAACATGGCAAAGCACATTATGGCTATAGCCTTGTTCTTTATAAACTTCTTACTGCATACTAACATTCTCTCATTTCTTTTGTTGATGGTTTGCAGGGCCTTGAGATTGTCAACCCCCATGCTAATGAGATCAAAGCAAAGGAAGCAAATGATCGCTACTTCTCAGCCATGTCTGGCTTCCAGAAAGTTAGAGATAACGCTGGAGGGAACTGATCACATCTTTGAACTTAGACTTTAATTTCAGCTATCAAGAGAAGGAATCCTCACTTCTCTACTGTATCAAGATGTAAGATAGCCAACGAAAAGTGACAACATCTTAACTTTTCATTAATACCTGTATGCCGGAAGTCAGAACAGAGTAACCAAATCTGGATACCAGAAAGTGACCACATCTTTATCTAGGAGTTGCAGGATGAGAATTCACTCAGAAAGCTGCAGCTTTGCTTATTGTGTTGGCAGCAGAACAAAACTCTTTGCAGGCTTCAGTTTGCAGGTTCAGATCCCCACCACTACCAGGAGTAGTTTTATCTTTTATGCCTACACCCACAGAAGGTGGTGCCAGAGGCATTATGTTTTATGTTTCCTGTTTGTCCTGCTTTTTCCTTAATGTGATATCTCAAGATCCATTTGAGATATGAATGTCAAACTTGGTGCTACTATGTAACTAGGAAGATGATCTGATTTGATATTAAGGGTATGTAGATCAAAAGTAGGTCAATATCTGAAATTTCAAGTTTGAGCCTAGTTAAACTGGTCTCTCAAGAACTATTTGAAGTATGAACTTGAAACTTGTTGCCAGTATTCACCACCATAGCCAATGGCGTAACTACGGGGGGGGGGGGAAGAAAAAAAAGAAGAAGAAGAAGAGGAAAGAAAGGAGAAGGAAAGAAAAAAGGAAGGGGAAAACAAGGAAAAGGAAAATGGTACATCGGGAAGCACTCACTCGCTTTGCTCGCTAGCATTTAAGTAACATAACCAATGCCGATGCTAATTACTATTCTTATGAAAGGAATCAGTTTGAATCTTGTATCTCAATCTATAAGCTGCTATTGTTCCACTCATAGAATGATAGTAATAATACATTCCACTCCCAAGAAGTTTACCTAAAAGGCCCTTTCAGTAGATGGCCTAGACAAAAACTGAAATTCCCATCTGTTCGTTCACTAGCTTGCTACTCCCGCTAGTATAAATGCTAGAAACGATGATTTCGGGCATAGTAATCATTTTCAGAGGTGATTTAGCAAAGTATCATAATATTTTGGCAGCGAGGAGGTTCACAAAATTACAAAAACATCTAGTGTATTTTGCTGATGAATCCATATTATACGGTATTTGTGGGGGGGGGGGGGGGTGGCGGGTGGGTGTCGCTGAGTTTGCTCGCTTGTAGGAACAGAATGGTTTCGGACAGGGAGCAAGGTAACTAAAGGGATTCATATTCAGCACACAGGGGATCAAATAGATTATTTATATATATTTTGATGACGAAATAACACTTCTAATGAAAAAAAGGAGTATATTTTTCCTCGCTCACTGCACTCGCTCGTTAAATGATTGTTTAATGGGTTTTTTTTTTTAAGAAGGAAACGAATCGGGCAAGTGAGGTGACCAAATAAATAATTCAGATGTTTCATAATATGCTCACAATGTAATTTACTAAAGGGGTTAATGTGTGCTTCCTCGCTCGTAATGGTTAGAGGCCAGGGACGGGCTAAAATAGTCATTGGCAGTGAGGTGACTAGATATTTAATTAAAATATCATATAGGCCTATAGTGGTCCTATAGTGTATTTTGATAATACATGTACAATAACAAGTCTTTTATTGCAAATAAAGTTGTAATTTTCGGCTTGCTCACTTCGCTCGCTCGCAAAATTTAAAATGCTTCACGTCCCTAAAGACACCTTTGTTCAGAATTACTGCCATTATTGTCAACATGATAGAAATAACCACACACACCCACACAAACTTTTCTACTCAGTGCCATGGCTGTACGCAGCAGGGGGGCAGGGTGGAGGATGCCCCCCAGAAATTTTGAATACTTCAATTTTTTTACTGAAAATTGTCCAAAAATCCAAAAGTGTGTATCAGATCCTTCAATTTCAATTTAAAAAAATGCAAAAGCGCCCTCATGACCAGCTCGGTCACTTCGCTCCCTCGCTTTCGTATTTCTTCGAAAATTTTATGCGTCTTGCCCCCCCCCCCCCCCCCCCCCCCGGAAAAAATTTCAGCATACATCCACGCTCGGTTGCCCCCCCAATGCGTTGACCACGGTACAAATTTTAGGTTTAGAAGGTCAAAAGTCACATTACAAATATTGGGGGGGGGGGGGATGAAATCAGCTGATTCTGCCGAGGCAAGGGTCAGGCAGCTCTGCTTTCCTTGGGTTCTTATGTGTGAGCCACTTTTCACCAAAAATGATGCTCTTTGAAACAAAGCAAAGCGGCCAGAACAATGAAAGGAAATAAATGCTGTGCTTAATTTGGAGCGGTTTTCTTTCTTCTTTTAACAAGAATAAAATGCTATGCATTGTAACGGAAATTTAAGTGTAAAAATGGGGGTCTTCTCCGTGGCACATACCCACCACACATTCTAAGGCCCCCCCCCCCCCCAATCTAACCCTTTACCTATATCTTTGGTGAAATAAAGCTTACAATATTTGTTTGCCAGAGCTATGTTGGAACACCCTCTGACAGTCTTCATTATATGATGTTATGGAAAATCACTGGTGAAGATATAAGGTTGCTGAGGTCAATACATATGGAAAAATGAAATTACACATTACCGGTAGGCATATTATTCTCTGTGACCCGAAGAAACTTCTCATTACACATCTTGAGAGCATTGTAAACAACTATCAAAGAAAATTTTGTAATAAATATAGACATCAGAATTTGTTTCTCATCTTTTCTGTCAAGCTCTGTGTCATAGTGTGTGGATGGTAGTTCATGACAGCCAGTTGCCTTTTACACCATTATGAAAAGTTTGTACATCTACCTGTATACATTTTAGGCATGATTTTTTGTAGTTGTACAGTCGCAACTTGGTATAATCAGCAGTGGATCCGGAGGGGGGGGGGGGGGGGGGGGGGGGTCTGTACTGGCACCTCCAAAAGGGGGTCCGTGACTGATTTGGCCTCAACCCCTTGATCCGCCACTGATAATGAGATTCTTGGGACCATTGAAATTACCTTTTTATAGCAGGAACTCATTATATCAAGTTTAAAATAAATACAGTATGATGTAAAGAGCTGCAACCATGGATATTACCTTTTTTATCAGTAGTATTGTTTAAATGTATTGTTATAACTTTTTTTTTGTAATTGTGTGTTTTACTGAATCTTAAACAATTAAACATAATCAAAATTTTTACAAGTTATCAGTAGAGATTGGTAGCAATAGGTAAAAGAGAAAAAGAAAAGGAAAAAATAAAGGACAAGAAAATGATGATTCATTTAATCTAAAACATATAAAGAGCAGTACTTAGCCACAGTATTGTTATAACTGAGTTTCCACTGTATAGGGATAAAGAAACTATCCTATTGAATGAAGTGTCCACTCTGACATTCGGTTAGTATTACGATAAAAACAAAAAGCAAGATGAGTGAACTTTCAAGGGAAATTTTATGTTTTATTCATTTAGGCCTGTATTCACAAAGGTGTACTAAATTAAACCATGGTTAAGTTAAACCATGATTTAAATCTGTGGCTTAACTATGGGTAGCCAAATGTGACAACTCTGTCAATGCTGTTATGTTCCTTATGTTTGCTGGATTTCTGGCCTTATGCTTTAATGGTCAAGAAAACTATTGTGCTAATCATTACCAGGCAGTTTTTTTTATAGTTTGAGTACCCCAAAAAGGTGATAAATCAAACATCTACTGTTAGAGATTTGTGTCACATTTGGTTACCCATAGTTAAACCACTGATTTAAAACATGGTTTAACTTAGTGCACCTTTGTGAATACATGCCTTAATGTCTAGGCCTATTTGAAGTATTTCCATTTTAAGAAAATCTGAACATATATAAGTACAGGGATGAATAAAACAGCAAAAAAAAAAAAAAAAAAAGAAAAAAGAGAATGTGAAATAATGGGATATCAGCCAGGATCCCAATTTGTACAGAATTATTGAAAGGTACCCAACATCAAAATCTACATCTTTTGCCCAAATAACACAGGTGTACACTGTACATACTCACACATGAAGAAGAGAATGTTTATGAGAAAGAGAATCATCAAGATGATAAAGTTATAGAGAATGGAATATTAGGATGGGGGGGGGGGGGGAGGGCATGTAATGGATATGTAGAAATAAGTATAGAGAGAAAATGAGAAAGGGTAAAGATGGAAAAATGATTAAGATGATGAATACGGCAAGAGGGAAAGAGAGAGAGAGAGAGAGAAGAGAGACAGAGACACAGATCGCGAGAGTATGCGATTGGGAAGGAATTTGGGTCTTGATACAAAACCTGTAAAGGCATTTGAGGCTTCCAGGAAAGAAACTCATAATATATTTAAACAAATATATCACATTGAACATTCCAGGAGAGCTCAGGGGCGGCGCTACAGGGGGGACAGGAGGCGAATGCCCCCATATGATTTTTCAAGTGATAAAAAAAAAGAGGAGAAAAGGGAGAAAAGGAAAAAAAGAAAAAAAGGAGGAAGAAGAAAGAAGTTGGTAGGGAAAGAGAGGCCTGGGGCTTGCAACTATATAATACCCCTATTTTTTTCATTTAAAACGTCAATAAATTCACCTATGGCCGGGTCATCTTACCCCCCCCCCCCCCCCCCCATTAGGGTTAGGTTGCTGTTGGTATAATTTGGTTTTATTTGGCAATTAGTCAGAATTGACTATTTTCACCACAAATTTTCTTTTATTTCGTATAAAATTACATATTCCTAATCGAATATTTTTCCAAAATTTACTTATTTGCGTGGTTTTTTTTTTTTTTTTTTTGGGGGGGGGGGTTGTTTTCCCCCTTTCATCTCGGAAAAAACCATTGGTACTTGTGCGATAACGCGCTCCAAATTTCGCCTCGTACCCGCACATGTCCGCTTCACACAATCCCTTTTGATATGCCATCTTACCAGCCATCTTACCAGGGTTAGGGTTAGGGTTAGGGTTAGGTTTCAATCGAGTCGCTGAAAATATTAAAACCCCAATCTGTGCCGCAGAAAAAAATATCGCCGGCCGGCCGGCCAGCCACGCCACCAGTACCAGTGCCAACAGTGCCCCTTTCCTTCCCATCATGCCTTAGTAAATGCATGTACCGTATACCGCGTAGGCTATATTATTGCTGATATTTTTGTACTTGCGACATCCGACTTTTAATTTATATGTAGCTTGTTCTCCTTCTTCTGACAGTGCATCTGTGTTTTGAATGTCAGGTAAGTTGCTTAATTGTATTCTATACCTTAATTCAGCTTTATTTTCAGTTTAAAAAACAAGTGTAGTTTGTTGACGCCTTAATGGAGAAGTTCAACGCCCACGGTGCCCGGGTAGGGTAGGACATGCAATCAAGGCCAGGGAGCTACGCGGTGCCGTCGGCGCCGTGACTTTGGCGTTCGGCGGTTGATTAACTCCCTGCACGAATGCATACATATATGTTTGCCGCTTCGTGGGCGGGGCATTTTTGAAAGGATCCGGGATAAAATCGACATAGATCTACATGTAATATGTCCTCGAACATTTCAGCAAAGATAGAAAGAGAGCTAGAGTTGATTCGATTTCAGTTATTTGTGTGCATTTTTGCATTGGGTAACCTATGACTAGTAGACTAGTAGACTCCATACTACTAGATCTAGTGTACTTCCATAAATCTTCAGTGATGCTGACCCAAAGCTCTACTGTTTCTGCTTGAAATGTATTCTCTATTGCCTTTTACCCTTATGAAACTTCAGGGAGATGAAACTTACCATGCCTTTGACATGGACCCTGATCAACTAGCTAATATTGTTCTTTTATGCAGGTATTTCTCAATGGCACATAGCAGCAGAGGGAGGCCTGAAGCCCAGGACAGAGATTCCTGGTGGACTCTTGGACTGAAGGCTGCAGCTGGACTAGGTGTTCTTTCAGCCAGTGCAATCATTGCTGCAGAGGCTTACAAAGCATCTAAGGTGAGACAGAAGCAAGAGTTTGCTCAAAGACTTCGGCAGCGTCAGCAACAACAGAGGGCAGGTGGCTCCTCTACCGAGGGAGAGAGCTCTAATGGTGAGGAGGCAGGAGATGAGCTTAGACAAGGTATTTCTGGCTGCAGATCCTTTGATTGGTCAGATTATGAGGAAGTGGATTCTGATGACTACGAAGAAGCTGCTGCTCAGGAACATGCACATGTGGTACGAACAGGCGTACCTGCTACATCTGATGCTCCAAACCCAAATGGAGTACCACTCAAGACAAGGTTGGATAGTTACTATACCAGTTACGTGCTTCCTAATGAGGAGAGACAACAAGCAGAAAGAGAGGAACTGAAGCCATTCAAAACTTTCTTCATGAAATATGTCAGACAGCATGGTAAGAACCTTCCAATTCAGAATGCCTTCTTTGCTGGGGACAGATCCCAAGTGACCATTGTAAAAGCTTATGATGCTTCCACCAAGTTACTTGTCCTCCCCATTGAGTTGAACCCCCACACCTGGGAGTATGAAGATGCAAGAGATTCTGTACTGAAAGCACCCGGGTACTTCCTAGTCAGACGAATCAATCTCGACTTCATCCCAAAAGGTCAGGATCCATGGGATCAGTTCATGGTGGGGAACTACCTCTGTCCTGCATATGTCCTTAAACATCTTCAGAGGCTCCTAGCTAGCAGTATTGGAGAATACTGCAAGATGTCTCCAGGTGAAGAACCAAGTTTGACTGTCGAGGCCAAGATCTATGCCAAACTTGGTCCCAGGCTGGTAACCCTAACATCCTCACCCTTCTCTCCCCGTGTTTCCAGCATGATTGAGGATGATGAGTATGATGAAGTGGATAGTATGGAGCTGAATCTACGTCCTGATACCAATCTGTGGATGTGGTGCTACAATGAATTCGTGCTTGAGATGCTGCATGAGCTTGATGGGTCAGATGGTGGATGTAGGATGAAGTGTCTTGCCATCATGGAGGTCTTGAGAGTTAATAATTCTAAGCTTCAAGTGCTCTCCCATGCCCATCTTCTGGCAGTCATGTACATAGCCTGTGTGGAGGAGACAGAGTGGGATGAAGTGATGTTGGCGGAGCGTTTCTTCGATATCCTGGTGATCCTGACACGATGTCTGTCCAGTCATGATCTTCCGCACCCCAGAGATCAAAGCGTGAACTGTTTTCTGGATCTTCCTTCATGGGCTCTTCAGAGGATGCGGAAATGGTTGAAAAGTATTATCAAGAACCCCAGGAAGATAAGTGGTATGCTAAAACATAAGTACTGACTCGTCCCAAACTGTTCTTAAACTTCTTTGTGAAATCTTTGGTGGAGGAATGCTCTTACAACATGTAGTTACTTTTAAGACTGATGAAGAAGATGCAGCTCAGTCTGAAGTGGATACATGAAGAATTTAATTGCAAAAAACGATAAAGGCCATTTGAAATTTCTGAGATTAAAGCTACCATTGCATGATGCCAAAAATGCCTTTCATTTGACACCTTGCTCATAATATATCAAGGAAAAAGTTTGGAATTATGATCTAATGCATCATATTTTCTTACTTTTTTCTTTATATTTTAACAACTTAAAGTTGAAATATCACAAATTTACAAAAAGGGATATATTGGTTTTTTAGAATTAAACTCTTCATAACAGACACCCCTTTATTTCATAATACATTAACTCAAGCTACCATGCTCAAGAATAGTACATCCAGTGCCCCCTCCCCCTCTCCTTGTAATACTGTATGGATCAACAACGCAACATTGTAGACAAAGTGCAGTGTAATGAAGTATCCCAATGGCATATGTGCATTTCAGAAACCGTGGAGCGTTTTTGAAAGTGGGGGGGGGGGGGGCTACAAACCAGGATAATCATTTCCATGTTATTGCACAGAGGCCAACGTGTCTACTCAAAAAAGTGGGGGGCTGTAGCCCCCCCCCCCCCCTGTTCCGCGGCCCCTGCATTTAAAAGTGACCACTGAACTGTTCAAATTATTGTTACCAGTCATGACTGAAATGATATACATGTACACCAGACTATGCCAAAACAGAAAGGAAATACATACATATATACCTAGTCCCTACACATGGGGAATTATTACTTTGAACTGTTTGCTTCATACATACCATATGTAGGTCTACATGTACTTGTAGGGAGCATTTTACAGATAACAATATAGAGATTTTTCATTTAAGATACACTCTAGAGCTGCTGCATTAACAGACGTGAGCACACTTACTTTTACCCACCATGCTTTAGAACGTCCTTTTACTTGAAAAAACCTTATAGCATTATGATCATTTTCAGTCAAATATGACCCAAGTCATAGATTTTTTATCTTTTGTGCCATACATGTAAGTATTGCCTAAGACTTACAAGGGGATGTGATAATATTGTAGGATTTGAAGTAGTGTCCCGAATTTTTCTTTTGAAAATTTCCTTCATTTACAAGGGCTGAAGACACTTGGCCTGGAAACTAAGAAAAGTACTGTATGACTAAGCAACCTAGAAAAACAGAAATGTCATGATCACCCAACATGAGATAAACTTATATCTCTGTAGCCATAAAATGTATAGAGCTTTTATCCTGGTCTTCCTTGGGTGATGAGCAGTTCAATACATGTTTACTCTTATGGTAATTCCTTTCTTCCAGTTCAGTGAACATGTGATACTGTGTACACAGTAGGGAAGATTTGGTGTCATGCCTAGCCTTGTAGGCTTTTATTATAATTATAAATGACAGTTTATGTATTCACTGCAGAGTTGCTGGTACATTACATGCAATATTGTGTACAGTTGGCTACAATTTACATGCCTGTATAATGTATATGTCTGCAGGAGCATGATTTTTGTGTGTCACAGTTTAATATCATGAATATCTTGGTGTCTGATTGAGTTTGAAAATGTTCTTTACATTATT
Organism: Echinometra lucunter; assembly: GCA_029962745.1. Taxonomy (NCBI): domain Eukaryota; kingdom Metazoa; phylum Echinodermata; class Echinoidea; order Camarodonta; family Echinometridae; genus Echinometra; species Echinometra lucunter. Next base: position 8,054,859 of record CM057155.1, read on the forward strand.
ATCTTTTGTAGATAATGTGCCATATTTATACATTGTAAGAATTATTACAGTCGCTATTGGGATTTGGGTTTCATTTCATTGTTTTTCAATTTTACTGGAAAGTAGTACCGTATGCAGAGATGAAATACTTGACACTATGAACATGATGGACAAAGAAAGCGGACAAAATAAACAACCCCTCATTCTACCCTTCACAATAGTTCTGGTAGTCAAAAGAACATCCCTTCACTGCTATTGTCTAAAATATGTGGAACAGGTGTCACATGCATATTCACCTGGAACTACATGATTAAACATAATAGCTGTGAAGGGATATTCTTTTGACTACCAGAACCATTGTGAAGGGTAGAATGACAGGTTGTTTATTTTGTCCGCTTTCTTTGTCCGCCATGTTCATAGTGTGAATGATCAGTAATTTATGTAACCTGTTTTTCCAGCCATGTACATGCATGTCTCATTGGCCATTGGTCATACATGTAGGTCAACTGGGCTGCAGCCTTAAGCCTCTTAAATGGGGATTGTGCAAGTGCTATAGAAAATTGACCTTCCCGTTCATCAAAACAGGTATACAATCTTTACAGAGTACAAACAGTTCAATGAAAATTATATTGTGATATAGATATGTGAGGTAAATATTTTGCACATACAGGCAAAGCTATCACTGTTAGCATTTCCCAAAAAAATTTACTGTGAAAAATAATTGCAAATTTGCTTAAGAATACATTTGTATTTAAAACTTTGAATGAAATGGAAGACATGATATATGACATGAAGATAGTGTTATTTAAGAAATGAACAATCAGTATATCTTTGTTACAAAAATGATGATACTTCTCACAAAAAAATTGATGCAGTTTTGAGAATATTTCCCCTCTTTTTAATTATTGTGCATGTACATACAGTGTACATGTATACTTTGGATAGAATAGCATGTTATAAGTCGTAAGTTCAGGTGTTTTTTTTTTGGTTTTTTTTTAATACAACCTCCATATTTTATTGAGAAAGAAGATTTTCATTTTGTGTACAATAAAGAATTGTCATGTAATAATTTGAAGTCGGATACCTGTATGCAATTATATTGGATGTATGTATGAAGTACAGTTACATGGTTTGATTGCACATATTTCAATAATCTGCACCCCTCCCCCCCCCAAGAAAAAAAAAAAAAGAAGAAGAAGAAGAGGAAAAAGAAAACATGAAGGATATAGAAATCGAATTTGCTCGGTTTCATTGGGTTCAATGCTTTTGGGTATCCTCACATTCATTGCATGCACAAAGTTATGCTGTGCATCGTGTAGCTTTCACAATACATGTAGCTCAGGAGTTTAATCCACAACTCTGTTGTTATTATTGTGTAGTGTTTATAGTCTTTCTGGTTTGATGATTTCAGTCAAAGCTTTATTATCTACAGCGAGTCTTCCATGTGTTATGTGCAATTCATTTAGTTTTAGGATAAAGACAAATATAGTGGAATTTTGTGTAAACATCACTCCTCCTCATGCTTAGAGTTTATCACATCTGTGGTTGCATATTGCAGTAAAACAATGAAAGAAACCCCCCCCCCCCCCAAAAAAAAAAAAAAAAAAAAGAAAAAAGAAAAAAGGAGAGCAAAAACATGCTTGTTTCTTCATTTATATAGAGATAATCCACCCATACCATGGTTCGGTGATTTCAGTCAAAGCTTTATTATGTACAGCGAGTCTTCCATGTTTTATGTGCAATTCAGTTAGTTTTAGAATAAAAACCAAATATGGTGGAATTTTGTGTAAACATCAGTCCGCCCCCTCATGATTAAAGTTTCATCACATCCGTGGTTGCATAATGCAGTAAAACAATGAAAGAAACAAACATGAAATAAAGCAAAAACATGCTTGTTTCTGAATTTGTATTGAGATATTCCACCCATACTATGGATGTTGGAAAACTATTCATATTGATAATATGTTTATTTTGGAACCCCTTAGAGAAATCATTTAATATGTTGAGTATGGTTTGTTTTCAGAATAACACACATTTTCCATAGACCCTAGCCCAGGCTTAGTGTTCTTGGGTTAATGCCGAGTTTGAACAAAAACGTTGTGTGTTCCACTGATTGTGGAGATAACTCTTTTACAAAAGCAACACCATGATAAAATTGCAGGGTTGAATAAGGAGTTCAAATTTCAAATTTTAAATTTGGAATCTGAATGTTTGATTCATTAATTTCCTATGATTATATTTATTCTAATCAAATAATTAGACCTTCAAGATGTTGATGATTATGATTACCTAATCAGAATATGCTCTGTATTTACAGTGTTATTTTTAGAGTATATGTAGAAGGTTCAAGTTTTTCTAATTTCCTTTTGGCAATTTCAGAACCTATTTGTATTCATTGCATTCTGCCTGTAAGTGCAAGACGAATATATTAGCTCATATACATGTAATTACAGATTGAAGTAAACACAATATAAGATATATCTTAGCATCAAAATAATCATATTTAATTTGGACATCAAGTGATTGTAGTTATGACGTAAAATATAATGTTTTATTTGATTTTTATGCGCAAGATGCTATCTTTGATTTGCTCAATTGTACAGAAATGGTGGTTAAGTTGGTTGACATATTTGATTATACTTGCATGTGATGATAAGACATTTTGAGATTTGGGAAGTGTCTCTGACTCTAATGCATTGTATTTCTGACAGTTCAGGATGATATGAATATCGTCATCATTTTTCAGTCATCTTAACTTTGATGATTAGAATTTAGGATCAGTTAACTAGCCATTACAATGTATTAACTAAATCTTGTCTTTCAAATCAGTATCTTCTTTATTACTTCTCAATATAGTGCTAATTTGACTTGGTGAAAAATATTTGAAACCTTGGTGCTTTATTTTCATATTTTCTTGATATATGAAGATGAGTGTGTTTTTTTGGTATTTTTATTATTATTATTTGGAAATGTTTTATGCTAGTAATAAATACTTTGGGAAAAGAAATGACTGATCTAGTGCTTATTAAATCCTTTCAAAGGTCAGACAGGTGTGTCTCAGTGAGTTTGCAGTATGTGTGATGATTGTATCCAGTATGGAAGGCAAGGGGAAGAGAGTTCCAGGGCATGGACACAGAAAACTGAATAGGATGGGTGCTGGAAGAGGGAGATCTTTAAGATGTTCATTCTGGGACCCGAGAGTATGAGAATGAGATACCTGAGGGGATGGGGGTGGTGGTTAAGAGTCTTAGATCAGGTGGACAAATATCGTCTGAGACCTGACAGAGAGTGTTATCGTGGGTACGAAGCCTGTGCATGGAGTTTATTCAGTGGGGGTGAGAGTGAATAGAATGTTGATTCATCTTGAATTTTCAAAATCATTTCAGGGACATAATTATGTACAGTCAGAGATGTAGCATACAGATCCTTGCAGTATGGATGGCAAGATGAAGAGGGTTCATCCTCCGCCATCTAGGTGGTCAACTGCATGTACCGCATGTGCGTTCCCGATCTTTCGGGAAAAGGGGAATATTATAGGGGCTCAGTTCGGGAAAATATCCTGAAAAATCGTTGAAATAGGGGGTCTTATAGCATTTTTTCCCGAAATATTTTTAATTAGGGGTAGTTCAAATTGTGGACACTCCTCACCTTGGTACTCATCCTTCATTTAGAGGGTAATTTTGCTAGCTTTCCCTTCCAAAAGCCCGTAATGGAGGAGGGGGGGGGGGGGGTAATTTTACTGGCTTCCCTTCCAAAAGCCCGTGATGGGGGGTAATTTTGCTGGCTTCCCTTCCAAATGCCCGTGATAGCCGGGGCCAAAATCCTAAGTATCTCTAAGAATCTGGAACAAATTCAAATTCAAATTTAAAAATTTAGTGATTTAAATCCAAACATTAAGGATCATTCTCAATTCTAAACACAACAAAACATATAGCAGCAAAATGAAACATTAAATAAACACGAAAAACAAAAAAGATGGTGAGCATGCATGTCATATAAGAAGAGCTAAAGAAAAACCAAAAGCAAAACAAAACAATGCTACAGACCGATTCAGAAAATAATACAAGTTTTTCGAAATATAACAAAACAACTAAAATGATAATAATATCTTTAAACATGTGAATCTCTTAAAATTGGGTACATATTACTCAGATTATGTTACTTCTTTATGTCAGTACATGTATAATGATATCATTTTAGTTCATTAACCTCTCTTTAAGAAAAACAAACACAAAAACAGGAAAGGAAAAAAATCGAACAACAACAAAAATTAGATACATAAACACAGAACAATATGCGTATGGTTGACCGCCAGATTTGGGGGGGGGGGGGGGGGGGGGGCTTCATCCATCCTCTGAAACTCGTTATCAAACTCAGATCAAACCTACATTTTGCCGGCATGCCAAGGCTAGAACTGTGTATGATCGTATCTTTGTGAATTATCCGGTACGGTACTAGAACGACGCCCCTACTCCCTACCCCCGGGAAGCGATATTTTTTTTCTTTTTTTTCTGCTGCACAGTTTGGGGTTTTAATATAGCCTAGCCCAAAGACGTTTTAAATATATAGCCTATAGCCCCCAGCGACCCGGGAATCCCCTAGTAGTGCGTGAGTGTAATTGAAGCGCCGTTTGTCGCGTATTACAGAAAAGACGCATTAGGAAACGGGCCGCGGGTCACTTTAATGAGAGATGATCTGCAAGGAAGAAATTGCACTTTCAATAGATATCCATTCATTTAAAAAGCTAACCGGTTTTTATTCTGTGACTTTTAGCCGCTGAAAACAAAGTGCGTAGCTTTAGGTCCCCCCATCATAAATCCAAAATTGGTGGGATAGAAGTTGGAAAGAGACAACTCGATAACTCATGGAGGCACTCGGGACCAAAGAGGTGAGTCTTTCTTCTTCTTCTTCTTCTTCTTCTTCTTCTTCTACTTCTTCTTCTTCTTCTTCTTCTTCTTCTTCTTCTTCTTCTTCTTCTTCTTCTTCTTCTTCTTCTTCTTCTTCTTCTTCTTCTTCTTCTTCTTCTTCTCTACTTTCCTCCTTCTCCTCCTCCTTTTTTCTTTTCCTTTTATTCTCCTTTCCTTTCTTTCTCCTCTTTCTCACTTTTTCTCCTTCCTCCTTCTGACCCTAATTCCCCCCTTTCATCTCCTCTCCTCTTCCTCCTCATCTACCCTTTTTCCTTCTCCCCCCGGTTGAGTTAGTATCTCACGGTCTCCTATTTTTCCTCTTTTTCTCTCCTCTCTTGATTCTTTTCATTCTTGTTGTTAAGGAACTTCCTGCCCCTCCTGCCCCTCCCATCGTAGGCCTACGTCGTATAGATATGCTGGTAGTGGTAGGCCTAGTCACTAATAGCAAAAATCAAAGACCGTCATTCACTTAATATCAACATTATTATTTTTTTTCAAATTGTGAAGTATTTCGTATCCAGAACATAAAGGGACTCGTATTTTGGATTTTATTTCATTTTTTTCTTTTACAGTTACTGCGTTCCGTGGGGCCGCAGTATCAGCGACGTAACAGGTGCCTGTTATCGGGGGGGGGGGGGGGGGGGCAGAGCCAAAAATTTTCCGGTAACTCAGTCTAGAATCAGTGGGGTAGCTAACGTTAGGATTTCATTTTAGGGGGCGGTAGTGAGCACGCGAAGTGTGCGAAGCGCGCTCCCTAGGAGGAAGGCATAGACACAAAACACCGTATAGACAGAAAGCTCCGGGGTTTTGGTACTAAATTCTTTCTGATTTCTTTTGTTTCCCTTTTCTTTCTTCTTTTTCCCCTTTCCCTCTTTTCTTTCCCTCTCTCTTCTTCTTTCTCCCTTTTCTTCTTCTTTCTTTCCCTTTCTCCCTTCCTTTTTCTTCCTTTCCCTTCCTTTCATTTTTTTCCCGGTGGTTTGGTGGATTTTCCCGCTGAAATCCTTCAGTGGGCACTCTGCCCCTGCCCCCCCCCCGGCTGTTACGCCACTGTGCAGTATAAGTAATTTAGAACAGCCACAAGTCTATAGCTAGACTTCAATATTTTGTTAATGAGTCGAACTTGAACTTGATTTATTTGCCTCGTTTTGATTATGCTGACATTTTAATTGATTCAAGTGATCGGAAGCGTATTAAACAATATTATTGCATACTCTACAGAATCACGCGGGTAGAGTATGAAAGTAAATCCTTATGATCATTATCTGGAATGCACAAATTCATTCACTTTTGAAATGGTTGTCTCTTGAATCAAAGCGTAAGAAAAATTTGAATTTACTTGTATTTAAATCGGTCAATAATAATCCCCAAATATGGAAAATATGTTTCAACCCCCTTTCCTTAATCACTCTCTCCGTGATTCTGGTAATTTTGCTTTCCCTAATCATACAACTGCACTGCCCACGAATCACCAAGTACGGTATGGCTCAATCCAATATAATGCTCTTCCACAGGCTATCAAATTATCATCCAGTGTTAACATTTAGGAAAGAACTGAAATGTATTATTCCCGATTTTATATAGATGATTTGTATCAGTGCAGGCCTATATCTACCTTTTTTTCTTCTTTTTCTTGTAAACGTTGTATATAATGTATTTATTTCGTTTCCCTTGTTTTGCTTTAATTTGTCTTATTAACATTGGTAATGTTATTTTCTTCTGTCAGTATAGTCTTTATAATTATGTTATACGTATAGTCTTTTAAATATAGGGACCCCTCTGCAAAACATTGTTGTGTTACCAACGCTGAGTAGGGCTATCCCTCTTTCTTTTTTAATCAGTTATCATATGAATGTATTAATTGTTTCTTATGTTGTTGTTGTTTTTTTAATGTTGACGGAAAATAAATACAATACAACACAATATAGTAACTCCTTGGAACAGCATACGGGGGGGGGGGGGGGGGGGGGGTCGTCGTGAGTCCGGACACTTAAGAAAAATAAAACCCTCTCTTTTGTATTTGGATTGAACTAAGAATCTTCATTAAAATAACAACGATCACTAGGAATATTTTGTGCTTTATCAAAAGGATCAAATCATAGTGTCAAATATTATCAAACGATTTGTGATATATTGCTTGTAAACTTCTTCAAATTGCTGTTTTGTCCGGATACACAACCTGTCCGGTATACTACAGACTGAAACCAAGCGAAAGACGGGAAGAAAAATGGGTCCAAATGGGGGGGGGGGGGGGGGGGGGGGTTCATAACGCTGTTCGTAAAGTTACGAATGACTTTACGAACGACTTGAATATGAAGTGGCAAATGGAAAGCCCAAAGTTTTTCCTGACGTTTTAACAAAGTGGGACTACATTTCCAATAATCTTAATTAAATTGTGGCAAAAAATTACTTTGCAATAAAAATGTTCTTATTATGTATATTCATCTTTAGCTGATGCCATTTATAATGACTTGAATATATGGCATGCCATATATTCAAGTCGTTCGTAAAGTCATTCGTAACTTTACGAACAGCTTTATGAAACACCCCCTGGACACGTTCAAACCACAGAAATTGTGGCAGCGCATAAGCCAGACAAATTATAGAATTTACCAATTTGATTTTCTCCTCAGAAACTGCACGGTGACTTGGTTTTTTCCACATTGTCCAAGATGAACAGGAGACAGGAGGCGTTGGAAAATCTTGTTAAAGTAAGCATTCATGTCATACTTTATATGTAGGCCTATTATCAACATGCATGGTGCTTAATTTAGACAACCATTATTTTGTCCGAACTGTATAGATGCAAGTAAGCTTCTCTCATAATATACTTTTTCGACTTCGATCGAGGTTTATTTTCCGTAATGTGAGGGGGCCTTGATAGTCGAGTCAACAAAAACACATGTAAAATGTAAAATTTATGGTAATTGTGACAGTCATACCGGGCAGTCCAAACAAAATGAAAATAAAGAGAGTGAGAGAGAGAGAGAGAGAGAGAATGAACCTGATTATCATAGTTATTTATCCTGATTGTTGTGTTATTTATACCTTTACAGGCCTTGCAGAGGAAAGTCAAGATTCTTGCACATGCAGTGGTGACAGAAAAATGCCCTCCGTCTGAGGACTTGTCAAAGTCTGCAGGTTGCAGCGATGAGTCGAACTTTGCCGAACTGTGTCGTCTTCGTGAAGAAAACTTTGAATTAAAGAGAGAAATCCAAAGACTAGACCATGCTCTCGAAATGGCAAGAGATCTTAATGTAGATCCGGTAAGTTCGTGGATGTAATGGTTGTATACAAGGCAGTACGCAGAATTTTTTCCGGGGGGGGGGGGGGGGTTCTTTTTTTTTTTTCTCTTTAATCCTCATAAGAGGGACTTTATTTGTTCATATGATATTTACAATCGTTTTTACAAAAGTCACATACAAAAATATAAAAATATACATAGATAAAATAACGAAACAGGAACTAAAGGATTGAAAGAACCTTTGAGACCTGTTTTAAATCAAATCTCTTCTGGTTACATTTTCTACTTAAATAACTTCGAATTTCTACCTTTAGATCTTTCATAAAATAAAGAGCATGAGTCATATGCTTGTCGTTTCCAAAACATTTTCTAATATAATTCCTATAGATTACAAATTGTGAAAATTTAAAATTCATTTCTGTTTTTTCTATTTCATGACCTATCAGGATAATTTTTTCGTTCAAAGCAATCTTTACATCGAACAAAGCATTTATTAATTTAGAAACAATTTTCCAAAATACTGTTACCACTTGACAGGTAAAAAGAATATGAATACTGGTTTCTGGAACTTTACAAATATTACATAAAATATCACTTTTAATTTTCCATTTGCAAAGATTGTCTTTAGTTGGTAGTATTCTATGAATTAATTTAAAATTAAATTGTTTAATCCTGTTGTCGTTTATAAAATCAAGTTTAAACTCTAATAATGGTTTCCAATTAAATTCAAGAGGCAAGCTGAAGAAATCGTTCCAAAAATTAATACAAGGGAGGTCTCTTTTCTCCTTTTCGATCATCAAATGATAAAAATGTCTGGCTTTCATACCACTGATTTCTATACAGTCACCTGTTGATATTTCAATAGTGCTGGATTTCAATGACATACTATTTACATTTCGTGCACTATTACGTAATTTGTCAAGCCAGAACTTCGGGAACGCATTTTTTATTTTCACCAATTCAAAGGTAGAAAGTAATTCTCTTTCTTTAAAAATAGTGCATATTGAATCAATCTTCTTCCATTCACCACCTGTAAGGATTTGTTTAACTTTCAAAATATTGTTTTTTATCCAGTTAGGAAAATATAATACATCTTTTTTATACTTTATGTTACTATTGTACCAAATAATTTCGTTTTCAATATTCGTTACTTTAAACATATCAATATACTTTAAATCAGCCCATGAACAGAACATGTCAACATAAAATACGGGCAAATGTTTTTTCATACAAATACGATACATGTCACTCTTCTTGCAATTAAAAGTCAAACAAAGAGGCAAATCCCCGCCGATTTTCTGAGTCCAATATTCAAACAGGGTTTTCCAAGCACTGTCTTCACCTGTCAAATATTTATTGATCCATGATAGGCGTAGTGATCGACATTTTGTCTTTAAGTCAACCATTCCTAATCCCCCTTCTTTTTCAGGATTATGACAAACATTACGTTTCACCATTTTTTTTTTTGGAATTCCACAAAAAATTGTAAACTAGTTTATTAATATCTTTGATTATTTTAGAAGGGATTGGTACTGCCGTAGCAGTATGTACTATCTGTGACATTACTAAAAATTTTATTACCACCACTTTTCCATGTAATCATAATTTTCTCATTTTCCATGAGTTAAGTGTATTTTTTATTTTTTGAACTTTATTTTCCCAATTGAGAGATTGGACAACAGAATATTTTTTTCCAACAAAAACACCAAGACATTTTATAGGATCTTCAGTAAAAAGAAGATTGTTAGTTTCATTGTTGTTTATATTCATTTTCATAAGATTTGATTTAGTCCAATGGGGGGGGGGGGGGGGGTTCTAGTCTTTCTGAATATGCAGTGCAGGCCGCTACAAGGGTAGATAGAAAGCGTGTGTAATTTTATAATTAAGAAAATCATAAGAACCTCCTTTCTGTTAAAAAGCAGATTAATTGTGGACCATTTTGAACTTGAAGTTTTGCCTATATTTCTAGCATAATGAGCATATATAGTTTATACTGTACCTCTCTCCCCCTCTTATTCATCGAATGTTTCAGAAGTCCCTGTTGATAAAAATGTTATCTATTATCATCAATTTGATGGTCTAATATTTTAGATTAAAGTGACGTGTTTAAAATCCTTTTTTTTTTTCACAGGGTCGCTCGTCACCCGTAATTCAGAACAACCCAAATCCGGTACCCTTTAACAAATCTGCTCTTTTGTCGGGGGCAAGTCGATGTCAGAAATCTGATATTTCATGTGGATCCTACACAAAATATTTAAAGTATGAAAGCAACGTTTCACAGACCAGAATGGATGATGAAAACCCATATCCAAAGAGCTGCAAAATTCCGACCAATAAGGAAAGAGATGGATATAGCAGTGCCTCTCCAATCCTTACTCCCTCTTCAGCATCAGATGAGCGGCAGCATGGTGCGAAATGCTCCTACTTCACACCCCCAGATCAAACATTCACTTCTCATCGTCACACAAGTGAAAAGTTTTCGACCAATCAGCAGGTAGAAGCCCATGCTATACGTACTGAAGCTCCGCCCATGATGAAGCCGGGGCACAGTGATAGGATCAAGTATGCACTAGGACACGCCCAATTATTGCCAAGGGATCGTCCTTTATCCCTACCAAAGCGAACTCGCGAAGACATCCGGCAACAGCTTCTAGAAGATGCATTCCTCGTCTTGCAGAAATCGGGTGGACGTTACATCAAAGAATAACGTATTATAATGAAAGTACATGTATTTCATTGATGATAGACATGATCATCTTACAAAAGAACAGTTTCTGAGAAACTGACAGTATGAATCCCTCGGCAAGCGAGATTCCCCCCCCCCCATACGATCCAACTGGGACCCGATTTTCGAATAAATGGCATTTTGCATTTAATATGACAGTTTAAACAAGTAAAATTATCTTATTTGAAGCTCGCAATAATGATATGAATGCTAAAATGAAAATTGCAAGCCTTGTGGTCTGAGTAAAGGCAAAACTATTTTGATCGGCTTCAATTCGTAGCAAATCGCAAGCTTGCTATGACGTCATTCCGATTTGGTATTGACTTCGCTTTATCCATTACACAAGGTTTGCAATAGCCGGAATTTCCATTTCAGTATTTATACGACTATTAAGAACTTTGACCCTAAAGGTTTTACATGTTTGAATGTTCATATCAATTGCTAGAGGTCCCTACAACAATTTTTCCAAAATCGGATCGCAGACAGATCGTATAATAGTATGCGTTGGGCTTTACATACGGCTGCCAAATGTCTTGGACAATTTTTCACAGCATGTTCATAATAATATTGTCAAATGTCTTTGCCGCAGTCTAGCCTGGGTCAGTCTAGCCTAATCTTACGCCAGGGCGCCCTTCACGACGGAGGGTAAGGGACAACTTTTTCTTCACATTTAATTTATGGGACTGTCTACATTGTGTGATTTTAATAATGCATTAATTGCCCCCTCCACCACACCACACCCCCTTCTCTCTCTCTCTCTTTCCCAAGGTACAGCGCCGCCCTTGTCTGGATTGAGTATGTGAATGGGTGAATAGGTCAAAGCTATGACAAGGTCAACTGCTTTTGTAAAGTCAAGTACAAAATTCACGCCGTGTGAACTCTCAGTGTTCTTCCTTTTAACTTTTCACACCATTTTGTCATGTTGAAAAACTAATTTCATTTTAGAAAAGTTAGCCAGGATCATGGGGGAAATCAAGGGGGATAGGGGGACGTACTCCTCCACACATGATCTGCCGGGGAAAGAGTTCCTGCGATTTTGTAACTGGTAACTATGCGTCTAACGGGAGGGGGGGGGGGGGATATCAACATGGGAAAAGAGCCTCAACTTGCAATGAACGAGAACAATTTTTTCCCCTTTACACAGTCATGAACGCGATTTCTGTTTGTAACAAAAGGCTCATTATTCAAGCTTCAAGTTTGATTGTCTATCAAGGTCAGTCTTTGAAAAGAATATGAATTGTGAAAAATGAAGGACAGACCGCAAATTTTGCTCCTACTCTATTAGCCAAGAAATCTTTTCATATTGCTCTCTCATTCTCTCTCTTTCTCTCTCTCTCTCTGCTTACCTTACTCTCTCTCCACCCCCCTCCCCTCTCTCTCCCTTACAGCCCATCCTCATTTTCTTTCTCTCATTTTTCCTTCTTTACTATCTGCCACGTTTTTATTTATTTTGTTTTCTATGCATTTACAGTATTTTTCAATATCATTTATTTTCAATTTCACCTAACTCTTTTTCTTTTGGTAATCCATAGATTTTAGTTGATGCTTTAATCCTTTTCTCTTTTCTTTTCAATTTGGTGAATGTAATTTTCTTTTTGTTTTATTGTTCCTGGAGATGAACCAACTAAATAAATACAAATCTGTCTATCTTTATGTGTTGATTCTCTTTACGCGCTTTCTCCCATTATACAAATGAAGTAAGCTTCACATTCAACAAAATGTATAGTCACGAATATCAGTGTTAGTTTTTGTCGATGCCTTGATTTAATTCCTAATCATGTAATAACGTACGAAAGGCTTAGTGGTGATGGTTAAGACAGATTCGTATACAGGCAGATCACTTATCATTATCCTCAGTGGCGTAATGAGCCAAAGTATTTTTTTTTTTTTTTTTTTTTTTGGGGGGGGGGGCTCCATCTTTGCGAGGAGTGAAGCGACCAACCCTGAGGGAGTGTTGCGACCGAGCCGGGGTACCCCCCCCCCCATGATACGGAGCTTTTTCGCGGGAGGGGCTCCCGCGCGAAGCTCCGACGTTTCTTTGAATTGTTCCTTGTCTGCTCCCGCTCTTCTTATGTTCTCTTACCTTTTTTTTCTTTTCTCGCTCCCGCTTTTTTTCCCTTCTACTTTTTTCTTTCATTTTTGTTGGTGTTTGGAGGGTGACCGCCCCCATCGCCCCCCCCCCCCCTTGGCTACGCAAGTGCACTCCCATGGTAAAGGAGCTTTTGCAGTATTGATGGTTTGCAACTCTGTAAAAGAACACTATTTGGCACTACAAACTTAAAGCCCGTGTCTAGTTTTGGTAAATCTAAGAATATTCATTTTCAAAGTATGTATCCATTGTCAGATAAACAGATAAAACCAAGTGTTATAATAACACATTAGTATTGATATTATGCGTGTTTTCTGCCTTGCTATGCATGCTATTTGGGAAATTGTGAATGCGGAACAACAGAAAGGGAGTCTAGGGAGAAGTAATGAAATTCGAGTGATATCACTAATATAAAATTGAAAATAAACCATGGCTGATTTTTTTTTTCTTGGGGGGGGGGGGCTGACGCCCCCCAAGCCCCCCCCCCCCTCTAGTACGCCAGTGCCCGTCAGGTAGTTCAGCTTTCTTAAATAAATCCCTCAACTGCTCCACTTTTACACCAGATTAGTGATCCTTACATTAATATTTTTCCCCATAGCACTCTTTTCCCTTCTGACAATATTATTGAGTCCTTGTTACTTCTAATGAATCTCTCTATTGAAAGGTATAAGTGCCCGATTTTGACTGCGCATTTTTTCGTTCTAAAAGTGCATTCCCCTTTACATCTCTGATAAGTTCCCTCTTTCCATTTGGGCAGGTTCCCCATTCGAAATCGAATACATGCCCCAATTGACTTCTGATGAATTGCTCCTTTTCCTGGCTAGTAAATTATGTCCCATACCTCCTGTAAATTCGCTATAAGTGCCCAATAGTGCCAATTTGTTCGCTGATAAGTTAGCACATGTATACCTTTTCCATTCTGGCATTACTCCCTTTTTGAAATTTGGTACACACTTAGCTTTCTAGTAAGTGCCATTTCATCCCCATTAAACCTGACAAGTGCCCCTTTTTATTTCTTATGAGCGTCCAAGTTTATTGTAAGTGCCCCTTTTCGCTTTTGAGTATTGCAATTCCCTTTTCGATAAGTGCTCCTTAAAATCTCATGCATGTTCCTTTTTCGTCCTTATTGTGCCATTTCCCCTCTTTTGACTATTCCTTTTCTCGTTTGGTAATGTGTATAGCTCCGAAGAATCAGAGAAGTTTCGTTTCATATAGGCCTAATAACAGAATACCTTGTTCTTGTTACGACTACAGGATGAAACCGTGCATGGAGCAGGAGGAGGCAAGAGCTGGGGATACAACGAACAAAACTTTCCTAAGAACGTACATTGCCCCTAAATTGCAGCAATGAAAATATTTTCATTTTCCCCCAAAGTTCGCTCGCACTTCCTTATTACAACTCACGCTGACATATAAACAGTGTTGTAACGATAATCATAAATTCTTATCTATTCTCCTTTTCATGTTGAGATTGTACTCTCTTTTCTTGTTTGTAATGACTGTCCCAAAAGGTCACAATAATAACCTCACACATACTGTTTGCTGCATAGTGATCTTTTATTAGCAAGTTTGGAGCATGCGAAAAAGTCATCCGTCATTGTAAAAAAAAAAAAAGAAACAAAGAAAGAAACAAATACAAAGCCTAAGAAAGAAACAAAAAAAAAAATTGGCGCTTAATAAGTTTCGAACCTAAAATCTCCCCGTTAAGGAGGGCTGTACGCTGCTTCACTACCATCCTCCAGTTCATCTTTGCGCTTTATCCTTTCATGTTTGCAATGACTGCTGCCACAAGGCCAAAATAATAACCTCACGCATACTGTCTGCGGCATAGAGATTTCTTATTAGCAAGTTTTGGAGCATGCTGGAAAGAAATCAATTACTGAAAAACAAATAAATGGAACAAAAGGGAAAACCCAAACAAAAAATGGTGCTTCCTGGGTTTTGAACCCAAAATCTCTCCATCAAGCTAGGAGATGCGAGTCAGTCACTCTATGCAGAGAGCTATACGCTGCCTCACTACCACCCTCCAGTTTATCCTTTCCTGTTTGAAAATGACTGCGGCCAAAAAAGCCAATAATAACGTGACACATGCAGTTTACTACGTCGGGATTTTTTATTAAAAAGTTCGGAGCATGCAAAAATGAAATCAGTTACTAAAAAAAAAAAAAAAGAAGAAGAAGAAGAAGAAGAAGAAGCAAAATGGAAAACCCAAACAAAACAGGTGCTTCCTGGGCATCGAACCCTAAATATCCTTGTCGAGGAGATGCGAGCCAATCGCTCTGTACAGAGGGCTACACGTTGCCTCACCGCAATCTTTCAGTTCATCTTCACCCTTTATCTTTTCCTGTTAGTAGGTTTGCAATGACTGCCGTAAAAAGCCAAAATAATAACTTCACACTGTTTGCTCCATAGAGATTTTTTTTAAACTTTAAGTTGGAGCATACGAAAACATCCGTTAATGAAAAAAAATCAATAAAACATAAAGAAACAAAACAGAAAAAACCCGAACTGAAACAAAAATGAATGCTTCATGGGCATCGAACCCATGAAGCGAAATCTCCACATTGTGAGTCAATCTCTCGAGATGCAGAGGGCTACGCTGACCCTCTACCAGCCTCCAGGTTATTTTGGCACCCTTTATTCTTTCCGATTTGTGATGACTTTTCAAATACATCCATTTTGCGCCACTCACGATCTAAAAGAGTGTTTTACACCGACGAGCATACACTTGTATCTCTGTCATATTTAATTTCTCTTTAAGGGAAAAAATGAATTTTCTTTTCTGTACAATCCCAACGTAGCATGTACCTAAGGTCACATGCATGTTTTTTTTTGTTTTCTTTGTTTTCTTTTATTACCGTACATCAATGCCTCAGTGACATACCAAAGATAAATCGGCTTTTGAAGGTGTCTTTTCAAAGTGAAGCTTAAAGGCATTCAAACTAGTCTTTCATATCTTGAAGACATCTTATTGTACTGAAAAGTCAGTGCACCTGTTCGCTCCAGAGCTCGTCTTCCACAATCATGACTGAATAGGTTTCCAATGTTATTTTAAGCTCTCAGTAACGCCATGTTGTTGCCTTAGTGAAAGGGCTTTGATCAGTCAAGTTTGAGCGGAGTTGTGCTTTTATTTCTTTTTACTCGTACAGTATTTTCAAAGCACAAAAAGTTGAAGTTGGACTGAAGTGAACCAGAGCTTGATGACAGTACACTCTTTGTAATTGCCAAATTCTTTATGAAACAGATGGGTAGAGGCTCTGAGTAACCAGACCTTCTTGACGGAGCAATGATACTTGCATTTAAGGGGATGATCCTTCTTTCCCAAATCAAACGAAAGTCCAATATAATATGCATGTAAGTGATTTTCACTGTATGTCATAAGCATTTATAACACATGAAAAGGAAATGTGGTATCGGGCATCACATTAAAAAACAGCAGGGGAGAATTATTTGGAATAAAACGAACCGGTTGAGAAAGTGCGATCAAGATTACACAGCTCACACAGCGTCGTACAATTCACATTTGAACTTTTGTGTTTGATTTTCTTCGAATTCGACTTGCAGTTGAATACAAAAAGGCAGGAATAAAATATGAGATTGTGTATATGAATCAACTTATTCATGATGTTTGATAATGTATTGAAGGTGATTGACATTCATGTCCCTTTGATGAGGACCTTAAACAAAAGAAACAATTCTAAATGAATTACTCTAGTGAATTTTACATTTTACCATGCATTCGTGCGATGAACGTTGGTATAATTTAGCTTGCATTAATTCGTAAGCAAATACCATTTCTGCCAACCATTTCTGCCAACCATTTGGTAATACAATCCTACTCTTATAGTCACATTTCATGGAGTCTTTAAAAAGTTGAATTGTAGCTTTAAGAAAGCGTAGGCATTTCTTCTGCCGACAAACAACCTCACACATACTGTTTGCTGCATAGGAATTTTTTTTACTAGCAAGCTTGTTGCATGAAAAAAAAAGTCATCCGTACACTGAAAAAAAATGAAAGAAAAAGTGAAAAACAACAACAAACAAATAAACAAAAATTGTCGCTTACTGGGTTTCGAACCCAAAATCTTCCCATTAAGGAGATGCAAGTCAATCACTACGCTGACTCTCTATCAACTTCCAGATTATCTTGGCACCCTTTATTTGTAATGACTTTTCAAAGTCATCCATTTTGCGCCACTCACGATCTAAAAAAAGAGAGGTTTTCACTGACAAGCATACACTTGTATCCTGGTCATATCAAATGTCTCTTTAAGGAAAAAAAGGCAATTTTCTTTTCTGTTTAATCCCGACGTTACATGTACCTGAAGGTGATATTCATGTTTCTCTTTGTATTACCGTACATCAATGCCTCAATGGCATACCAAAGATAAATGGGTTTTTAAAGGTGTCCTTTCAAATGAAGTTTAAAGGCATTTAAACTAGTCTGTTATATCTCAAAGACATCTTATTATACTAAAATGTCGATGGCCCTCTTCGCTCCAGAGCTCCTCTTCCAGAATCACGATTGAATAGGTTCACATTGTTACTGCAAGTTTTCTGTAAAACCATGTTGTTAAATACCTTAGTGAAAGGGCTTTGATCGGTCAAGTTTGGGTGGAGAAGTGCTTTTATCCTTTTTACTCGTCAGTATTTTCAAAGCACAAAAATCTGGAGTATGACTGAAGTGAACCAGAGCTCTTTATATTTGCCAAATTCCTTTTGAAACAGGTAGGTATAGAGGATCTGAGTAACCAGGCCTTCTTGACGGAGCAATAATACTTTTAAAAGAGATGAGCATTTTAAAGGGATGATCCTTCTTTCCCCAAATCAAATGAAAGTCCAATACGCTATGCATGTAGGTGATTTTCACTGTATGTCATAAACATTTATAACACATAAAAAGGAAATGTTGTATCGCATGTTGTATCGCATGTTGTATATCGGGCATCACATTTGTACAGCAGGGGGAGAATGATTTGGAATGAAACGAACCGGTGGAGAAAGTTGCGATCAAGATTGACAGCTTACACAGCTCACATAACGTCGTACAATAACATTTTGACTTAATTTGTATTTGGATTTTACTCAAATTCGACTTGAAGTTGAATACAAAAAGGCAAGAATAAAATATGAGATTGTATGTATGAATCAACTGATAAAATTAGGGGTCTGTCATAATTTCTGATAATCTTTTGACGGTGATTGACACACCCAAGTCCTTTTGATGAGGACCTTATACAAAAGAAAAAGTAATGACTGAATTTGACAATTTACCATTCATAAATTCGTCAGATGAATGTTGGTATAATTTAGCTCGTTAACTTGTAAGCAAATAACATTTCTGCCAGCCATTTAGTAATACAACCCTACTCTTAGTCACACTTGTTTGAGGTAGAGCGCTTTCAAAAGTTGAATTGTAGCTTTAACAAGGGGTAGGCATTTCTATTCACCTCGGGTTAACAATGGTTGGTCAGTGGGGCTCCGTATTCATACTTTTGTCCTAGATGTCTATAGGTTCTATAGTACAGGAACTTCATTCAGGAATGTGCAACAGTGAGTGGATTTAGAGGTAATACAAGAATAAATCTCTATAGCTGGGGCTGTAGTGAAAAATGAGGAAAGAAGCAGGAGAAAAAAAAAGCTACAGAGGGAAATGAAACTGGAAAAAGTGAGGTAGAATCAGAAAAAAATTGGGCAGAGTGAGGTGCGCAACGCATCCTGCGCCAGCCTACGCTGACTGCCGCCACCTAGCTGACTGCCGCCACCTAGCTGACTGCCGCCACCTAGCTGACTGCCGCCACCTAGCTGACTGCCGCCACCTAGCTGACTGCCGCCACCTAGCTGACTGCCGCCACCTAGCTGACTGCCGCCACCTAGCTGACTGCCGCCACCTAGCTGACTGCCGCCACCTAGCTGACTGCCGCCACCTAGCTGACTGCCGCCACCTAGCTGACTGCCGCCACCTAGCTGACTGCCGCCACCTAGCTGACTGCCGCCACCTAGCTGACTGCCGCCACCTAGCTGACTGCCGCCACCTAGCTGACTGCCGCCACCTAGCTGACTGCCGCCACCTAGCTGACTGCCGCCACCTAGCTGACTGCCGCCACCTAGCTGACTGCCGCCACCTAGCTGACTGCCGCCACCTAGCTGACTGCCGCCACCTAGCTGACTGCCGCCACCTAGCTGACTGCCGCCACCTAGCTGACTGCCGCCACCTAGCTGACTGCCGCCACCTAGCTGACTGCCGCCACCTAGCTGACTGCCGCCACCTAGCTGACTGCCGCCACCTAGCTGACTGCCGCCACCTAGCTGACTGCCGCCACCTAGCTGACTGCCGCCACCTAGGTAGGGGCGGGGCATTATATAGGACAGCGAACTGGCTGAGCAGGTCTGCTGGAAAGGGGGTGTGGCACTCGCTAACTACTGTCACCTAGGGCCAGGTAGTGCGTTTCCGTTTTATACCGTAGCCTAGGCAGTTTTTCGATTAATTGCATCAAACGTGCTGGTTTCATAGTCTAGGTTTCGTTTCAGCTCCATAGAGATATGAATCTCTCTGTTTTCAGCTCTTGATCTCCTACGCCTATATAGGCCTACCACGTACAGCGGTGCACGCGGCGATCGTGTACGTGTACAGAGAGAATAGATGAAAACAGTGGCGTAATGAGCCAAAATATTTTTTGGAGGGCTCAATCTTTGCAAGGAGTGAAGCGACCAACCCTGAGGGAGTGTAGCGACTGAGCCGGGGTACCCCCCCCCCCGATACGGAGCTTTTTCGCGGAAGCTTCGACGTTTCTTTGAATTGTTCCTTGTCTGCTCCTGCTCTTCTTATGTTCTCTTACATTTTTTCCTTTCTCGCTCCCGCTTTTTTTCCTTCTACTTCTTTCTTTCTTTTTTGTTGGCGTTTTGGAGGGGGTGACGGCCCCCATCGCCCCCCCCCCTTGGCTACGGAAGCGCACTCCCATGGTAAAGGAGCTTTTGCAGTATTGATGGTTTACAACTCTGTAAAAGAACACTATTTGGCACTACAAACTTATCTAAGAATTCATTTTCAAAGTATGAATCCATTGTCAGATAAACAGATAAAACCAAGTGTTATATCATAAAACACATTAGTATTGATATTATGCGTGTTTTCTGCCTTGCTATGCATGCTATTTGGGAAATTGTGAATGCGGAATGCGAATGTGAATGCGGGAGAAGTAATGAAATTCGAGTGATATCACTAATATAAAATTGAAAATAAACCATGGTTGAAATTTATTTTTTTTGGGGGGGGGCTGACGCCCCCAAGCCCCCCTCCAGTACGCCAGTGATTATCCTTGATCCTTGAAGAGTAATCCCTTTCAGTAGCTCCTAGGCTATCCCGGGATGAAGACATGTCGTGCATCAGTGTGAGGTGCCATGGTGAAGAAAAATTATGAAAGGCTTATAGTGGTGATTATGTATAGAAGAGTTTCATCACTTAATCTGTATTTTTAGCCTGAGTCTTCTTAACCGCATAATTTCAGCTGGTTGCAAGTCAGTGTATAGGTGGTTGACTGATAGGACCATGCGTGATGATGTGGTTGTTCCATTCTCCAGTGTTATCACCTACTCCTCATAATTCGTCTTCAGTTTTTTAGCTCCTCAGCCTATACGAGGGAAAAGAGGATATAATAACAAATGCCACTCATGAGCACGGGTGATAACTTGTTTTTCATATTGCCAAATAAAACGGAAATGTTACAGTTTCATTTCTTGTAATGATCTCCCTTTCAGCATTATACACTTTAAAAAATTCCGAGTCACATTGACCAGGGAAAGAGTCTGTGGGGCCACATTTCGTTCCTGGTCAAAAATGACATGAAAAAGGTCAGATGTGACCCGGAATCAAGTCATTATGACCCTGTGCCAGGTCACTTTTTACCCTTTTCCGGGTTGTTTTTTAATCCGGTCCCAACGGACTCTTTACCGGGTCAATCTGACTCGGAGTTTTTTAGAGTGTATGTCATGGTCGATCCTATCTTCTAACTTATAAAACCAGCCCAAAGACTACGTGTCCAAGTCTTTGAATGTGTTTAGTTAATTTACACACTTAAAGGAGAATGAAACCCTGGGGAAATATCCATTTTGATGAAAAGAGAGGACAGAGAGCCGAAGCAATTTTTAAACAGTCCAATCAAAATCGATTACGAAATGAGAAAGTTATGAAAGTTTGCATTTAATCATTTCGACTACACTGGTAATTATGTTCCACATCTCAAACTGTGCAACAATTTAGGCCCGATGCCCTTGGCTGATTTGGAAAGTCTTTGCAATCGTGTTTGTTCCCCATAAACCAAAAATAGAGTCGTCAGAAATGTTTTTCATGGTATAGGTTTGATGAAATTATCAATGCTGAAATAATCCACTGCTCGTAAAAATGCCATAAAACCCCACGAAACGCTACTTTTGATATACTAATTCAAAACTTGAAGAACTTTTGCTTTTATAATTTATAATTTATAATAAACTGCTGAACTGAGAAAATATACCGGTACTTCTTTAACAAAATGTAGTGTTTCTATCAATATTGTTGGAAAGAAAAAAAAAGTGACAAACTCCAATTTATACAAAGCAAAACAATTAAACACGATTTCATATTCTGTAATTTTGAATGAAAAAGAATGTTTATCCTTTTACCTGGGTAATACTGTCCATGCAGATGTTGAGGTTTGGCAGCGGACTGTCTCTTCGAACCGTCATAGCTCCCTGCGCTCACAGTGGTCACAAGTAGAGCAAGGATCAGGTAAATAACCACAATGTGGTACATCTGGAGATCGACATTTCTCTCTAGATACGACGAAACTTGGCTCAACGACGTAGAGACGACGTCGATGCCGTGAAGAAGACACAGGTAAGTCCCGCACATCGTAGTCGAA
The DNA here is from genome assembly GCA_029962745.1 of Echinometra lucunter. NCBI lineage: Eukaryota > Metazoa > Echinodermata > Echinoidea > Camarodonta > Echinometridae > Echinometra > Echinometra lucunter. The sequence goes on from CM057155.1 coordinate 8,076,700, forward strand.
TTCGCAGTTTAAGAAGTCGAGGACATTCAGACAAGGTTGTGAATTTATGGTTACAGATTATAGGTCTGCAACACCAGTGAACACGCAGGAAAGACCACTGTAGGCTATACCAATTTTAGGGCTCTCTATTATTGCTGGGGGCCAATTGCAACTATAGTCTGGGTGGTAGTGGATCATCTCTGTCCGAATGCTTGGCCATGCATTACGGCATTCACGCACAAATTGTAAAATTGTAAAGTAAATAGAAAGAGAGAGAGAGAGAGAGAGAGAGAGAGAGAGAGAGAGAGAGAGAGAGATTCATATATATCATACGACTTATTTTTTATTAATGATTTCATTCAAAATAAATCAAGTCGTATGATATATATGAATCAATCTAAAATTTACATCTTTATTTGTTTTCAAAACATATTTGATAAATCATATTCACAAATCAGTGGGCAAAGAAAAAATCGAATGAAATCACTAATAAAATGAACATAAATAAACTCCAACCCAAACACGAGCCACTCCCCCCCCCCCCCCCCCACCTTTCATTAATTCAGACTGTCCTTGAAAATGCTACCTACAGGAGGTGCGATCATCAGGCAGCTACTTGCCTGATGATCGCACCTCCTGCATGCAGGTAGCTGAAACTCGGAGTAGCACAATAAAGTACAGATGAACCTCACGTCCACTGTGTGATTTGAATTTATTATTATTATTATTATTATTATTATATGTATATACTCATATATATAAAGAAAGAATTTTGACAAATGCAAACAACTTTGGCAACTCCCTTGTAAATAATAAACAGTGAAAGAAATGAAAATCATCAACTCATCTGACCAAAATAAAGAATCAAAAAGGGTTGGAAATCTGTCTGTCGGTCAATTGGATTCGGTCACGCCTAACTGCTGGCCCGCCTCTGTGGTCTAGTGGTTAAGGCATTGGCGTTCTAAGTCAGGGACCCGGGTTCGATTCCCGGCGGAGGCATTTTTTCGACCCATGATTCAAAATGGATGACAGCTTTGTTGAACATTGAGGGAGCTACGCAATTGTTATTCTCCCATTTTCATTTCTTTCTTTTCTTTCATGCATGCAAAAAACTTTGGCAACTCCCTTGTAAATAATAACACTGATAATATATATGCATACATATATATATATATATATATATATATAATATATATATACACACACACAGTGAAAGAAAATGGAGAATGAAGCTGACGTAGCTCTTGATCACAGTGATTCTTTTATTTCATTGACAGGCTTTCGGCCATCATCGGGCCTTCATCAGGCCTGCAGCAGATACAACCAAGAAGAAACGAACAGGCAACAAAAATGATATACAAATAGAAATAATATCAAAATAATATCGAAATAATACATAATAAGAATAATAATACATAACTAAATAATTAAATATCGAAATGATATAAAACATATATAAGTGATGAAAATATTCCGAAATAATACCAACATTAACTTTAAAAATATGGTAGTTAAGAAATAATACAGAGGCATTGATTATAGAAATAATGTAATGAAAATAATTACCGTAAATTGAAAATACGCCAAGGTCATCAGATCGAGTACACGTTTTGCGAGGGGCCATCTTCCTTTATATATTATGTATGTATATATATATATATATATATATATATATATATATATATATATATATTAATTTGGTGAAAACATTTGAAGATCTTACACTTGAATTTGATATTCCCAAAAGAGATCGTCGAAAATATGATTCGTTGATGAATGCGATTCATTTGGACTAGTTTTTAACCCCCTTGCAGGAGGTAGAAAAGGATATTCCTGAGAAAATTGTTCTTTGAGCTGGTCAGGAAATTAAAAGTGCCCAGGTATGCATATTACGAAAAAGAAAATTTTCCTCAGAGCATAAGATTGAAAGATTAAAATAAAATTGGAGTCTTGGTTGGGTCTCGATAGAAACGATGTTGAGTGGTTAATGATTCACAAAAATAATCACTGAAACTCAGCTATTATCCTTTTATTTCCAAATATTTCACAATGCTTTAGCCTTAAATCCGTTTTTATATAAGACTAGAAGAATTGATTCTCCAATGTGTTATTTTTGTAGAATCTTCTGAGACCTTGAAACATATGTTGTGAGTGTGAAAAAGTTGCTCCTTCATGGAAAGAGCTTACTGATCATATTGACAATATATAAGATTAATGAGACTACAGCATACTCAGATTTTAGTTATGTCTTTGGTGTTGACATGCAGTAATAGTTTATAACCTGTTTGTTTCTCTGTTTTGAGTTCCATGTTATTAGATGTACATTTCAGCAAGGTAATATAGATTTTCAAGCTTTTATTTCTTTTATAAATATGAAGCAAAATAGTGAATACAAGATTGCTGATAAAAGAGGTAAGTTGAGCTTGCAATATAAAAGAAGGTAATTTCAGTTGTAGGCCTATTAGGCTGCCTCCACCCTCTCCAAGATAAGAGAAAAATATTGTGTACATTTGGTGTAAAGAGACATGTTTTTGTGTATATCTTGTGTTGTGTTGTATTTTTGGTGTTGTGTTGTGTTATGTTGTGCTGTGTTTTGTTGCGTAGTGCTATTTCGTTTTGTTTTATTTCGTGATGCGTTGTTCAGGTACATTTACCTCTTTCCCCTCTCTTACTAGTATAGTTGCTTTGAAGATAAAGTATTGTATAATGTGTTTTTTTAGAGTTACGTATAGTATTTATTTTCTGCCTTTTTTGTTCATACGTTGTGTTAATTTTTTTCTTTCATGTAAGAAAAACACTAAAACAACATTTTTCATAACAATAGTATGTACCCTAAATTTGACATACCCTTGACAAACTTTGACTATAATTGTAAACCCCACCTTGGTCTTTGGAGTAATGAAAGCATATAGTATTGGCAGATTTCGTGTAACGCATTCCTCTTTTAAACAAGCAGTTGCCTTTTATCAGTCGGATACGCTTTGGTGAGCGAGGACTGGAGCTTCAAAACTGCGAACAAAAGTCACCAAAAGCCTTTTGTTAGGAACTGCGGGACTACACCCCTTTTGGTGTAAAGCATACAGCAATTCATTAGAACGGGGCCATTGGCAGAGCACGGTTGACATAAACAACTCTTTCGAAAAGGAGGCTTGTAATACTAATTCTTCATCTGCCATTTTCCTCGTGAATTTCATCTTGGGGAAAGATTGGAAGTTCAAGATGCGACAGACTCTCGCCATCCTGCTCGTTCTCGCTCTCGTAGGGAGTGCCTTGGCTAACATCAGGAGTGATCTTGCTGATCGTCGTCGAAAGGAAGCGGCTAAGAAGTATGACTCCCTGCAGGTGAGACAGCGTCATTACATCACACGTTGCAGTTTTTAATGCCACGTTTTGAAAAGTAAAAGTGTATCTATATCAAAGTTTTCACCGTCCTTCTATTCCCTACCCTGGGATTTGAGAGTTTTATTACTTTTAAAAATATATAGTTGTGATATTTATTAAGATCAAAATATATACCACTGCAAATTTTTATAATTTTTGCCGACATGCATGTATTAATTATCGCGTTTGATTTTTTTTTTTTAAAGGGGGGGGGGGAAACAACACTATTGGGGCAGTCATTTCCATGGAGCCCCCCTCCCATAACACCACATCTAAATCAATACAGAAAATTCATGCTTTGAAACTACTACACTCTAAAAAATGCAATTTTAAATCACTATTTAAAAGGGTCGAAGAGTGACTACATTGTCAAAATGGCAGATTAACTCTTTGAACATGCTGGATTCCAACCTTTACTTGGTGAATCCCGGAGGTGAATCCAGCATGTTCAAAATGATATGAAAATATATACCATTTTGAAAATGTTACCACTTCTCGACCCTTTTAAAGGGTGATTTAACGTTTTAGCTTTTAGGCTATACCAGACTAAATTTTGCATTAAAAGGGCGTCCAATATTTATTCGGAGCAGGGGCGGTGCTACAGGGGGCAGGGGCGAATGCCCTCCTATGATTTTTCAAGAGACCAAAGAAAGAAAAAAAAACATGAGAAAATAAGAAAGAAAAAAAGAGGAGAAAGAAGAAAGAACAGTATAGGAAAGGAGAGGATTGAGTTATGTAACTATGATACCCCTATTTTTTTCATTTGAAAACGTAAATAAACTCATCTATGGGTCAGCCTGTCCCCCTATCAAAATACCCTGGCGCCGCCCCTGATCCGGAGTAATGTCTTCCACGCATTTAATCTGAAGCTTTGTGTTCTCTCTCTCTCTTTTTCTCTCTCTCTTTCTATCTCTTGTTTGATATCATAGCGACTTAAATCCATGGATCCCGGTACACTGAGGAGCCGTATGGACTTCCAGAAGGTCCAGGAACAAGCCCAGAGAGCACAGAGAACGGGAATGGAAAACCTTCGAGAGAAATTCAGCAGCTTCAAGGCCCCTAACGCTGATCAGCTGGCTAAGTTCAGGAACAGGATGGCTGCCGGGGGAGCCAAGATAGCCGCTCAAAATATGAATCTCCGCAATGGTCTAGACATGAAAACCAACATCAGGAAGTCGGCCAAGAGGCGAACCTTCTAAGAGCTTTTATTTGGCGGTGGACTCTGTTGACAAAACTATCAATGACTACAGAGTAGCCCTGTACCAGAAAAAAAAATACATTGTCCCTTGTCTTGCAGTAGTGAGGATTAAAAAAAAAAATCCATTTCTGCGTTTTACCAAAAATTTTCATTATGATTCCCAGCTTTAGAGTTAAATTAAAATAATGTCATTGTTGAATGTTAGCAAGCTATGCCAAATCTATACTCAGAACCATCTAGGGAATTCCTATAAGCACGATGACCATTTTAACTGGCCCATTCTTTAAACAAAAAGAAAACAAAACAAAACAAAAAACACGATACATATAGTCGACTTAATAGTGTTGATATTTACCGAGCTGATATAGTTTTTAAACAGTTACAAATGCCACTTATCAGCTGTATTATTAGGAATATTATTTCGATATTTATCTTTAAGAGAAGTTATAAAAAAAATGTGCATGAAGAGAGTATAACGTCATCGTTTTCGATCGTCTTCCGACTCTATGTACTTAGCAGAGACGGGACTGATAGGGAGCGGCTCAAAGTATACATCTTTAACTCTTAGTTAACCTTATAGACATGTAGATTCAGTCTGTGAAATATTGTAAGCTCGGTCATTTTATTTGAACACAAAGCTTTGCCAGATATTTTTTAAAATAAATACCTTTATCGGAAATGTAAGATATAAATCACAAATAAAAGTAATTCAACTCTCTTTTAGTCAAATCTTCCTATTCAGTATCATGATGACTGTGTCGATTAACAAAATTAAGAATAGACGAATGTGGAACGAAACCAACCGGGACAAAGAGGATCTCTGTGAAGGTGTAGGAGATTGCAGGCATGTGTGGAGAGAAGAGAGTGTGAGTAAGAGAGAGAGAGAGAGAGAGAGAGAGAACGGGAGAGAGAGAGAACAGGAGAGAGAGAGAGAAAGAAAGAACGGGAGAGAGAGCATTAGAGAGGGGGAGAGGGGATGAGAGAGAACGCTAAAGGAAGATTAGAGAGGTAAGAGGGAGGTAGTGGTTAAGGAGAGAGAATGATAGAAGAGGGCGGTGAAGGAGGGAGAACACCAAAGACCTACAACAGGTCCATGCAGGGGCGGCGCAAGGGTATTTTGATAGGGGAAGGGGGGGGGGGGAGATGACTATAGGCCTTGTTGCATGCTCTAACCCTCTCTTTCCCCATACCCTGCTTTCTTCTTCCTTCCTCTTTTCTTCTCTTTTCTCCTTTTCTTCTTTTTCCCCTCTTTCTTTAAAAATCATGGGCGGTGGTCGTCCCCGCCCCCCCCCCCCCCTGTAGTGCCGCCCTGGATCCATGATTAAAGAGACAGGGAGTGAAAGAAAGGTGGAGGAGGCACCAAAGAGAGAATAGAGAGGAAGCTATAGATGGGAATGAAAGAGAGACTGAAAGAAATAGGAGAGAGAGAGAGAGAGAGAGAGAGAGACAGACAGACAGACAGACAGAGAGCGTGAAAGGGGGGGGGGGAGGATCTATAACCTAATCATTACCGAAATGCAATCCATACAACTCATAATTTATATAGCGCTCATGACTGGTTCCACATCACAGCAGCGCCTTACAAAGTTTAACAAACAAACAAACAAACAAACAAACAAACAAAATCCCCACCCTGCACCTGTACCAGTCATCTTGAAGGGGAATTCGGTAAAAATAATGAATGCAGTCTTCTAGAGATAGATAGGCCTACAAAAAATATACGATCGGATTTTTAAAGGAACTTTTAGAGAATTAAAAAAAAAAGTAATTTGGGAATTCAAGGATAAATTCATTACTACTATGAAATTGGACAAACGCAAATAAAATAATATTTTTTCCTCTCTCTCTCTCTCTCTCTCTCCTCCCCCCCCCCCCCCCCCCTCTCTCTCTCTCTTTGCTTTAGATAAAATTGCTCTGAGAGGTCTGGAGAATTCTACAGGAAATTTCTAAAATAATGAGTAACAAAATACTCTTGTGACTCTATGATACTCCTAACATTTTATCTTCTTTGCTATATTTTTTCTACTAAGTATGAAATACATTAACTTTTATACAACAACGTTCGTTATAATGCACTACCTTGTTTTTGCACTTTTGTCTTCCTAATAAATTTATTTAGGCCTATTCCTAATAACACAAAACGTTGTGCGTGCGCCTGTAATCCAGCTAACAGTGTAAGTTATAAACTGATTCAGCGGACCCGGGTTTGAGTCTAAGTCACGTCTCTCGGATTATGTAAAAGGGCGGTCCCAGATAATCATCTGATTGATACACGTCTGTAAAAACCAATTCAACAAATAAATTTAAGGGGGCATTTTATTCAGCATTTCATTTCACTTTTCTTAAGGGGGGGGGGGTGGCCTATTTCTTGCTTGTCACTATACTGTGTGTATTTATTCATCATCCGAATTATTGACTTAATGTAGGTAATTTCAAAAGAAATGTTTTCCAAATTTTGATTTCAATAGGCCTAGATAATACTACAATATAATGAGGAAATATCATTCATGATGTCTGCAGTCTTTCACCCGGCAATATCCCTTAACATTAATGTATCTTGAAAATCCCCTATGTAATTTACTCCTTGCTCTTGTTAATTTGTTACTTTTGTTACATTTACTCGATTTGTTACTTATCTTATTCATCTTCCCGTTATGGTGTAACTCTGTACTTTGTGTGTTTAAAAAAAAATTACAACAAAATATTTATTCATATCAAGGTTCAGGACTCGACCTATAGGCCTATGGAGTACAAGAAACCGGCGTCATCATCCATTAGCGTAGACAGGTAGGTCCTCATCAAGGTCCTCATACCTGGGGGGGGGGGGGGGATGATTAACCAGTTCTTCATTTTTTTACTCACATATAATTATGATTCGACCTGAAAATGTGGGGGATGCATAACCCCCCCATCCCCCCCCCCCCCGCTAACTACGCCCCTGTCATCGTCACATCGTTGACGTAACACATGGGCAAATCTGGCTTCAGCAATAGCCGCACCTATATAGTTTGCATGAAATATCCTTTTGGTCAAGACATGTATAACAATTATCTGGACTCTCTAAAGTGGACTACACGACTCTTTATCATAAGGTTCTATACTATTGAATTCAGGGCGCCAGAGCCGGAGGTAGGGGGCACATGCGGCCCTCACTTTTCCAAGCACCCCCAAAAGGCCCTTAAGTTAACCAATGAAAAAATACCCCTTTTCAAACGTGTTTAATGCCCCTTTTTCTTACAAGGGCACGTGGGTTTTTGTTTAACAAGACAGTGCCCTTTACCTTCTAATAAGTGTCATTTTCACTTCAGATAAGTCGCCCTTCTTAAATCTAACGTCTGCCCCCTTTTACATCAGATTAGTGACCCTATCATTTTTCATATCGCTCCTTTTCCTAATAGTAGGGTGGGTTATAGGGTCACTTTTTTCGATTTTCGTGACACGGCGGACAAAAGCACCATTTTTGGTATGAAGCTTCTTTAGCGTAAATAGATTGATTTTAGCCTAGGAGCCCTCCCGAAAAATTACGTAACCATGGCAACGGAGCGAAATTCAAGTGAAGGAGCCGGTATTCGGCCACTTTATAAAGGCAAAACCCGTTTTATAGTCATAGTAGGCCTATAAAATCATTTTAACAGTTTACGCATATCATATAGAAGTTGTTTCCGTTTCAGCAACAGAAATATATCTCGGGAAAAAACGAAATTACCATTGAAATGTCAATTTTCTTTCGAGGTAGTTTTCGGCCTACCAGCGCTGGTATCCGGCCATATACAAACTCAGTGGAGAGTTCTCCCTTGTTGAACAATATATAGGCCTGTCACAAAGGACCGAGCCAGCGTACCACCGCAGAGATAATATGCTTGGAATACAGCAGGTCGAAAACTAGTGTCGCTGTGTCAGAGACTGAAATATTAATAGGCCTTGTAAACTGTAATGTTTCACACGAGCAGCATAAGACTGAGACACATGAAATATCATGATCTAGAACGTGTAAAACTGGCAATTTCTTGAAACATGGCACAGCCTTTATACATTGCATGATATACCAATATGGGGCAAGAACAGGACCCCAGATGGGATGGGACTGATTATAGTCCTGTTTTAATCGATTACAGACATATCATTAATTATCACCGTGATACAGATCACGGTGTATTTCTTTTTTCCTTTTTACAAGTTTGGTTCTGCGACAAGTTTTTTGTCTGGTAATGATGCTTGTCTAAAATGGATAGGATCAGAGACAGATCACAAACTGATACAAAGTCATTCTTTTTTAAAGCCTGTACCGCTTTTTGAAGGAGGTCTACCTCTTGCACGAAAAGTAATTTACCAAACATCCCCTTTATAATATACAAAAATATTGTTTGTTTGACATCGAGACATAGGCAAGTAATATCAAAATCATAGCACATCGCTGCCCTCATTTAGGTGATGCTTGTGAAATATTGGTACGTACGGCTCGAATGATTTTCAAAGATGGAATTTTATGCATGGTATAATCAAAATCTGTTTGGAAAGCAAACAATAAATTATTTTCATCGCCACTTTCCATCAAAATCTTATTTTTTTCGGCAAAGATCAAGGGATTGAGAATCATGCATGCTTCCTCCTTTATTATAAGCGACTTAGCCTACTATTTTGTTAATAATTAGATTACGGTGCTTACATGTCTTTTAACACAAATCACGTACAATGGACAGGCCAAGGAATATCATTCTCGAAAACTGACACACGTAATAATTTTATAAGGATACTAATTGGCTGCATGCGTTAAGAAAAAACAAACAAACAAACAAACACATAATTATACAAGACTAGCAGACCCTATGAATGTTTTTGAACTACCGACTAGTTAGGTTTTTAGGAGAATCTTTCAATACGAACTTGCTTCCTTTTATGACATCCTCAGGAACTAGTCGGTATTGTATTTCTTTCTTGTTTTTCTTTTTAAATACGTTTTTTTCCTGGAAATCAATAAACTAAATGTCCTTTACTGCTTCAGAACTTAAAACTCCTTAATTTAGATTTTGCTCGAAATCACAGAATTATCTGTTGGCATTAATTTCATATTATTCCAAATGCACCTGCATGTAGAGTAAGTTTGCAATCCTTCAATCAGAGAAGCCAATGGTCTTTTATTCTGAGTTTATTCTCTTTCGTATATCACGAAAACAATATGTATCACGTCTAAGTTCTACGAAGTATTTTATAGAATAATTACAATCATTAAAGGCCTACCCCTTGCCTCTAGCTCTTCACATTTCTTCTATGGCCGAAAGCAAATTATCAGAAAAAAAAACCCCAACAAATCACAATTACAAGGATCATAAGATTGAAAACATACTGAACACAATAGAATATCTAATTCATGCGTATAAAACACCCAGTAATAGGTAGAATGTGTTGCTCTCAAATATATACATATATTTTTCATATTTCCCTTGCTCAAATTCAGTGATCGCCATTCAACATGTTCAAGTAAACTTTTTAGATCAGAGTGAAGGCGCCCTTTACAAAATTATTTTTAAACATCATTATTATACCTGTAATCCGGCTTTTTGATTTTATCAAGAAATGTAATGTGTTTAGATGCCCACAAAATAAATTTCACAACCAATTTTTGTTAATAATTTGACATAATTTTTCCTGCAATTTCAGTTTTCATTATTTTTTATTGCGGCCATTTTGGATTTTTGCATTTTACGAGAGTAAATCCAAAAATTGGGGAGGGCTCCTAGGCTAATGTTGATTAGTAGGCTATATGGAGTGTTCATGCCAAATTTGGTACTTTTGTCCACTCTGTCACGAAAATTTCCCTAACCCACCCTATTTCTATAATGCATGTTCCTATTGAAATGTGATAGTACGGGGTGTGCCGCTCTAATGTGGTTGCCTTAAACAATGTTAGTTCATTTAAAAGAGCATGATTTTATTAGCAGAAAATCATCTGCCTAAAGTTTTTTTTAAAGTCGTGTTGCCAAGGAAACCCCCAAATGTGGTAAGATTTCAGGATATTTTTGACCCCTCAGCTGTGACCCAGTTTCAACTGGGTACCCAGACGTGCAAAGTGGGTACCTTGTCGCGCAATTCTAGCAAAATGGCCGCAATAAAAAATAATGAAAACTGAAATTGCAGGAAAAATTATGTCAAATTATTAACAAAAATTGGTTGTGAAATTTATTTTGTGGGCATCATGTACAGTCTAGCGGTGTTATTAGTCTATGGCGCTGCATGGGTACCCACTTTTACGTCATACCTCATACTCATATTTTTGGTCAACTCTTGACTTCTTATGAGAAAATTATCCAAAATGCATTGATTTCGATTGAAAATCATCAAATTTTTAATGTTATTATTCTTCTTAGAATTCTATTCTCGATCATATATCAACAAAAAAAAATTGCCATTGTGTAATCACTTTAATCTTACAAAAACACTTGCGGGGTATGGTTTTGTGCCGGAAAATCCCTTAACATGCAAGCATCCACTTAAGCAACTTTATTGTTCAGAATTTATTCTCGTCCATATTGTCCACCGGAAATGCAGAATTCCTAATAATGGGTACCCTTTTCTGCCAAAATGACCTTAAATTTGGGCACGGATGTCGAACCAATTCTGGGTACCCCCCCCCCCCCCTTTTTCCCCTGTTTTCCGGATTTCCCGGATATTTCTGAACTCTACACGAACTTTGGTGACGTCATCTGGTCGGCCGCATGATTACGTACATGCCCAAGCCCCATGCATGACGCTGATTAAAATGTAGTTCCTCCACAAGACAAACATTATGTATTATAATGGAAAGTTCAGTCATATTAAGCTTTTTATTTTCATTTCAGAATAAAAAGTTGATTTTAGTTTTCGTCGATAGTTATATGAGATTTTTAAGCTTATAATGAATATAATCATCTTTGTGCGGATGAATATTTTATTACACTGCTTATGTAATTCGCCCCCATGACAAAGCCACTTTCTTGCATGCGCATTCTGACTTCACATTTGGAACCACATTATCGCAAGAAATCACCCTAAAAGCACCCTTCTTTTATACTACACTGCATAATACCTGTGAAAATGTCAAGATTTGGAGACAGAGGAAGATCCTTTGATAGATCTGATAGACGAAATGGAGGGTAAGTATGTTAAAAAGAGCGGTTTAAAACGCCGGTAGAGTCCGGATGTCGGTGTGAATTCCGTGTGTGCATGTGGAATTTTCCTCGAATGAATGAATGAATGATTGCAATGTGGTCCACGCAGGCTAAAGCTCCGCCATTTTGTCCAGATCCATTAGAAGGCCGACCTAAGCATCCATCAATATTTATGAGCAAAAATGAGTAATTAATTTTGTAAGATGATTCCAAGGAGTTGCGTGTGTTTGTGCATGTTTTAAAACATTTAGAATCTAGACCCTATGCCCAATCAGCTAAAAAAAAACACATGGTCAGTGATGCATAATTAAGGTAACATTGACAGTGATGCCAATGCCCTGGCATCCTGAAATCCCCGAGCTACGCTTAGGCCCTCAACGTGATCTCGCATCATTCAATAATGATACACACAAAATACTCAATAATTAAAAATAGTACATACCATAATTGAAGATTAAAAATTCTTTGGACACTCGCTCGAAACACAATCTTTCCTTTTCCTGATGTTTCTAGTTCAGATGCATCCGATTTCATCGGATTTGACCTCAGTGTTTTTTGGTGGTGTCGATGAAATAACGGTCTACACAGGAGAGGTCGTTGATCTAGAGGGTGCTATAAAAGGTGATCACTAAATTGCACTGAGCATTGGTAAATTGGCAACTCTAAAAATAAGGTGACTATCTTCAGCCAAAGAACTTTTGATAGAGATCGTAAGTTCCGATGTAGAAGAGAGACGCCCCTGCAAGCTTGAACTCTCACCTGAAAAATTGAATAACTTTTGTATTTCTGAATTTTCTGAATTCTACATTCATGAGTAGTTAGAAGATGAATTTAGACACGCTTCTTTGATGGTTTTGTGAAAATTTCTGCAAGCGTCTTCAAAAGAGGAGCAAAAATATAGAGAAATGACGTCATTATATGCCTTGCTTTCGATCACGTGATCATGTAACTCGCGCGCGGCCAGTCAGTACCTAGTCTCAAAAAGAGTCTCTTTATATCAAATCGTCAAACAAGCAACATATTTGTTACACTAAACATTGGAAATTGACTGCAACAGAAAGAAATGAGGTCTGGCCTCAATGGATATATTAGACTACATTGATCATGAATGAAACGTGGAAAAAACCCAGCGTGTGTAATAACACGTGAAAGTGAAACCATGTACTATATATAGCAGCGCGCGGCCAGGTCAGGGCCGAGGTCTCCCCAGGGGACTGTGCTTGGCATGAAAATTTGGGTTGAGGCCTTGAGGGCTTAAATTTATGGAACAGTGCAGCAAAGAAAATTAAAGGAATGGAAAGAAGATTTACTTGGTTAAATTATGTTTAAAACCTCCCTGGTTAAATGGAAAGCTCCATTAAAGTGCATTCTCCGGAAAAACCAGGGATGGGGGACTTGGATTTACATAAGTACTTTGTAAATTACTGTGTTAAAAAATGTTAAGCCTTGTATAAATGTTTATAAAAACAAGAAGATAGAATAAAAGTTTTTCGAGTCTGATGGTGCATAATTTTCTGGAAAAGGATTGAACTCCATTCTCCTCCTTCTCCTCCTCCTCTTCTTCTTCTTTTAATTATTCTTCATCTTCTTCATCACGATCATGCTCCCTTGCATCACATTCTTAATTCTCCCAATCTTCCTCGTCATCACCATCATCATCATCCTCTTCCTCTTCATCGTATTTGCTCATCTTCAGGCCACCTCCTCATCGAATCATCATCCCCATCTTATCACCACCATCACCACCATCATCATTATTATCATCATCTTCTTTATCATTATCCTCCCATAAGCCACAATAATTTTTTTCATTTGTTTTGTTTGTCAATACGACTTTCTAAATTCAAATTTTTTATCATTGTAAATATTCAGTAAAATCATTGCTTATTATGCAAATAATTGCGAAATTATTGCATTAAATATTATTGCTGAAGTTCTAAATCAATCATCACTTCAATACGAAAGAGAGAGAGAGAGAGAGAGAGCAGAAGGAAGAAAGAGAAACTTGCGAGCTATGCAGGTGCAGTGACAGCGCATTGCACGCACAATGTATGCACAGCGGTAACAGCCGGCCGGCCCTAGCCCTAGCCCTGCGCAGCAGCGCACATCGCACTATAACTGTGTACAAATTGCAATCTACACGGTACGTCGACGTCGTCCGACGAGGGCGAAAAATCGCCAAAAACATCGTCATCGGCCTCAGGAAGTTCTGTAAGGGAAGAAATAAACATTAGCAGGTATGTAACATAATTCATTGTGTTAATTATGTAATCTTTAATGTTTAAAACATTTTATTTAGGCGGAACGATACACTTTTAAATCAAAATGTAATACATGTATGCGTCTAGTTGTCGAAGACTAAGCGCTGTAGATACTATGACAACATTCAACTTGCGGGAAATTTGATTTTTAATAATTGCGCAATAATTACGTCATCGGGCTGAACTGGCCAAGTTTGAACGTAATTTAAACGAGCTCCCGAGGACGAAATCGCGTAGTAGGATTAGCCAAATTTTAAATGGATTTTTCTCCAATTCTAGGACACTCTGGACACTGGAAGTTGGTAAGTTTGTCTAATTTATAATTCTCTCTTGATTAATTATTATAATTAAGTATAATAAAGGCAAGAAATAGCAAATCAGAAATTCTCATTGGAAAACCTAATTAAGGCACAACAAATGCACATCAAATGCACATCAAATCAAGTAGAGGGTATCATAATAAAAGTGATACATGCCATATGCACAGTAGAATTATGCAACAAAAACGGGTGCTTCTAATGATCTGAAAGAGGCGGGCCTAATGCTATTCGCGAAAAGATAAAATAGATTCTAGATCGGCAAACCCGGAGAAAAGGGGAACGGAACGTGCGCGCATGACATTTGTACTGTGCAGAGATCGGCAGCAACAGCCGAAAGTCAGGGTATGTGACAAGTCCATGATCAAGTTCAAAATGACTTTAAAATATGTTTTAATCAAGTAATTATGTTCTATTATATTAAATTGTCCTCTCGGCTTTCAAATGTGTGATTATGTGGTGAAAAACTCACAAACACTGACAAATGTTTCATCCATGAATCTTGTGCAGATCGTCCCCCTCGCCGCCAACTTTGTCGCTACCACCGGCTACATTTGTTTTTACACAAATGAATATGTGCGCGCGTTCTGGTCCCCTATTCTCCGGGTTTGCCTCTAGATCTAGACCTTATATGCGTGTGCTGCTGTTCGTCTAGTAAATTTATTAGACTAGAGTAAAGCGCCCGAGATTCGACCTATAATCACTAAGACACTATATCACAAGCGAGCACATATTATTGTCACAACGCACACTAATCACTTCATTACACACAGAGACATTGTCACTCACCACAAGAAAGTCCCTTAGTCACCTCCAAAAATCCATCTAAAAAGCCAAATTCTGGCGTCAAAAATGCCAAATTCTGGCGTCAAAAATGCCAAATCGGCGCCATATTTCCAAAGCACGCGAAGGCTTCATTCATTATCCTATTTCTATTCACAATGACAATTACATTCAATTATCATTACCCATTCTCCTTTCCGGTCCACTGCTAAGAAACCGGAACCATGTGTGAAATTGCTGCACCATGCCTGGCAACAAGGGTAAAAAAATATGGGAGTATAAAACCTAAAAATAATGATAAATGTCACAGACTGTTTTGCTTTTTGGAATGTATTTTAACTTTTATGCCATTAGTAGACAACTCTTGCTTACCAAGAAGTATTTTTCATCCTTTTACTATAGCATATACTGCCGCCACACCTAACTTTAGGTGTTATTCCGTAAAACTTCCGAAACTTCCACGCTTTGCGCAGAGTGGGAACCGTGTGTGGATTTTTTTCTAGTGAGAACCCTGCGTAGCACTGTAGAGAGGGAATCAAAACAACCCCTGAAATATGACTTTCCCATGGGCCAATGACAATACCGGCTTTGTAACTATAACCGGTTATCATAATGAGCCAGAATCACTATTGCAACATAAAATTACTTTTCCTAATCTCAAATTATTCGGAAATATTAATTTTAGGATAGGAAAGCTGGTAAAAACTCACTGATGTTTACATCTCCATGCCGTCCATTGTAATGCAGAAAGAAAATGCGACTATCTTGGGCATGCGCATCGATGCGGTGCAAGATGCAAGTTCGCTCGCATCTAGCACCGCATCGATGCGCATGCGCGAGATAGTCACCATTTTTTTGGGACCGCTGTATTTCATGGCATGTTGCTTTCTGACTTTTTTCTTTCAAGTCTTGTGCATCTTTTGACACCAAGTTTGTGAAAATTGGTTGTACCGTTGTTAAGTCCTGTGACCTTATGTGACCTTGTGTCAGCCCCCAAATGAGAATTTCTGAATTTAATGTACAGAATGAATGGGAGACTGCATTTCCTTTTGTGTCTCCAGTATCACCTGAAAACAATGTTATCACCTAGTTTAACCCTTTTAAATCTTTCATAAAAACTACAATCTAAGCAATACAATTAGAAAAAAATGTTTAAATGATAAGAGACCCTATCTTGCTGTTGATTCCCATGCTTGATGAATTTCCATTTGAATAAGATGACCTCTGACATTGTCAGTTTACCTGTTAGTCTAGGCTGCAAGTGAAAGAGCGTTGCAAGCAATGTGCTGAATGATGCCGATTCAGTGGTGCATTGTACGCTAGCTGCTGCACCGCTCTTTCATGATTGTCTCTTTAATCTTCTGTAGAGAGTAATGACCTTCAAATAAAGAAAAGGGGTATTACAAATTATCTCTTGTTTCCTTCCAGTGGTGGTAGGGGAGGAGGAGGAGGATTTGGAGGACCTCCTCGATTTGGAAGTCGAGGCTCTGGGATGGGAGGAGGTGGTGGTGGTGGTGGTGGTTTCAAAGAAAAGTTTGGACAACCAGGAGAGAGGCTGAGAAAACCTAGATGGGACATGGACAAGCTAGCACCATTCAAGAAGAACTTCTACAGAGAACATCCAGAAGTAACATCTAGACCACTTGTAAGTGTATTTCATTTTTTTTATTCAGAATATTCTTTATAGGTCAGTCTTCTGTATAGGTCATTCTAAGGTGGCTGACTAAGGCGCTGTGGCTCAGTAGTAGAGCAGTGGTCTCGTAACTGGGAGTACCCGGGTACGAAACCACGTGGATGCGCTAATGCCTTTTGGTAAGGTATTAATCCTCATTACCAAGTCCTTCGGAGGGGACTTAACAGCCGTAAAATAACCATGTAACTTTCTTGCAGAGGAATCTTGAACCAGTTTCTTGAAACAGTCATAAGTCTTAAGTTCATGGACATCCCATTGAAATATGTGTTAATTCTACAACATACTTTTTGATGGGATGTCCAACAAGTTAGAGTTATGAAGGTTTCGAGAAACTGGCCCCAGACTTTACATTGTGAGTATTAACAGAGGTTGCCCTCAACGTAAGGCTGTTACCTAACCGCCCAACCGAACGGAAGTTCGCCGAACATGGCACTTCCGAAGAACAGAACTGATCTGAACGGAACTCAAGGCCTGGTTCGGGAGTTCAGCAGTTTTTGACGCAGGATCATTAAATTGGCCCTCAGTGAGGACCTTGTCCTGAATTCATTATGCTTAATTTGAGATACACCCTGACTTTATTCAAAAATTAATACATACATTTATTGGTGCAAGATTTCATGAAATTCATGTTTTAAAAGTTTTTCTTAAATAAAAAATAGAAAACCACTAAATACAGCTTGTGTCTCATCTCTCCTTTCATTCTGATAAATTTCATAATAATTGCCACCATGAATTTTAGTGCCCAAATGTGCCCAAATATACTTAAGATTGTAATCGATTGTAATAAGATTGTAATCGATTAAGAATCGTAATCAATCACAATACTAAATTTAAAGAAAACGCTTTATTGATAATTTCTTTTTATATTTTCATTTCTCTCTTTTATTTTTCTTTTTTTTTTCTTTTTTACTATTAATCAGTATAATCTGAAAATAATCTTTCTCTTTTGTTCAGAAAAGAAAATAAATAACAAGGAATTATGAAATAAATTCATTAACTAATTTTTGTCATACAAAATATATTTATAAGAAACAGTGACTGCCATTTGCTGTTAAACGGAAAGGTTCTGGCGGTCAATCAATATCGATGCATGCCCTTTTTTTTTTTTACTAGCCTTTTAGAGATATTGCTGAACCCCGAAACGAATCAAAGTTCGGAAAAAATTGCAGAGCTCTGCCGAACCGAACTGAACCCGAACATGGTGCTGAAGTTACAGCACTACCATAAAATCGGTTATTTTGAAGGAGTCTTGATGAAATGTATTTCAATATTCTAAATAATAGCAGTCTTACGCATGTATTGCCCTTTTCATTTATAGTTATTCCATTAGGCCGTGCTCTGGCTTACTCATCATGCTGTGAAATCTTGTGTTTCCCTTCATTGTTCTTGTAAATAGGTGGAAATTCAAGCTTTCTGTGCAGACAAACAAATCACGGTCAGAGGGAAGGATCCCATGAGACCGGTATTTCATTTCCATGAAGCAGGATACCCAGGTAAGATTGCTGTTGTTAAAAGCAACTTCATAGATAGCCGCATACTTGGAATTGAATTGAATTGAATTGAATTTATTCAAACCAGTCAAAAAAAGTACAAAGTACAAAAAAAAGTACAGAAGTACAAACAAAATAAAATGGTTACATTACAAAGAACTGATGAAAATGACAGGTTTGGGACCCCAAAGAAGCACAGCTTGTAAACAGGGGCCCCTGCATATGATATTTTACTTAAACATAGAACAACTATGAGAAAAAAAAAAAAAAAAAAAATGATAAAAATTACAAGGTATTTAAAGATCACAGCAGGAACATAACCCACACGCAAACATTCGCACACTCACACAGACAAACACAGACATTCACACTCCAAACATGTCACCCCCAGGTGCAACTAACAACTAGTCTTAAATTTATCAAGTAGATATTTATGACATAATTTCTTAAACCGAGACAGGGTACTGCTATTTCTTATATCAGCAGGACACATATTCCATTCTTTAACACAATTTGTTCTGAATGATTTCAACGTAGCATTAATTCTAGCAAAGGGTTGGTGAATAAGATGTCTCTGACGTGTGTTTATAATTATGAATCTTAGAATTAACCACAAAAGTTTCTTGTAAGAAAGAACAATGCAGGGATTGGTATTTATACATGAAAATAACACAATTCAGTGAGACCATTTCATTAAGTGGTAACATATTCAACTGCAAAAAAAGTGGGGAACTTGGAGCCAGATAATTTGAATTTGTGACATATCTTATAGCTTTCTTTTGAAGAACTTGTAATTTATGTACATGAGTCCTGTACTGAGTAAACTAATTGTTCTTTTTAAAGCCAAACCCAAACCCGAACTTGTAATTTATGTACATGAGTCCTGTACTGAGTAAACTAATTGTTCTTTTTAAAGCCAAACCCAAACTTCTGCAATTGCTAAAAATGGCTGTGTCCCTTTGATGGTAAATTTTACCCAGTGTATTGTGGAATGAATTGTAATTACACATTGCAGTTTGATGTCCTCTCTTTACAAAAATTTCTGCCATGTGTTCATTGAGTTTTACTCTAAATCCATCCCATACTCGGAAGTACAAAGCTATTTCAAAATATTCAGATTGGACAATCATCTCCATAGCTTTGTCCCATGTTTATGAACACAATCAATCCTTGACATTCAACATAAGTAAAAGCTTAGAAAGTGATAGAGGGTATTGAAGTCATAGATTAGGAATGGCTTCCACGCAGACATGCCTAAAACTAGTCAGTCATATTTCTTTCATGTCCATTTCTGAATTTCCATCCATATATCTTCTGCAGATTACGTCATGAGTGAGCTGAACAAATCGGGTTTCACACATCCCACTCCAATCCAGTCACAGGGCTGGCCTATAGCACTCAGTGGACGAGACATGGTAGGCATTGCTGCAACTGGATCAGGGAAGACGCTTTCAGTAAGTTCTTTGGAATTAAACTTTCTTCACGTAATCATATCTTAACGTTTAGCCTCAGAACAAAGTGTTTCACTTGATATGTGTTTGGTAATTTGTGTTGGCCTGTCTCTGATTAGACACATCATCAACACATCACAAACAAATTTTCTTTGCATAAAAAGTTAATAACCATTTTTTTCTTATCCTTTTTCTTCTACAGTATCTGTTGCCTGCAATAGTTCATATAAATCATCAACCATTCCTGGATAGAGGCGATGGTCCAATTGTAAGTGCTAATAATCATTAAAATTGTTGTGGAATTACAGTGCATTCTCATTTTCTTGCTTATAAACACCTGAAATGTCCTTTTTGTACCCTTTGAGAGATGCCAGCCAGTGCTATGCATGATATGCCAGAATGAATTCATTGTCTGATCCACTGTATCAGCATATATAGGCTTTTTGGCACTATTTTGTAGAAATGTTTCTCACCTTTAAATAAATTTCTGCATAATTATGTTCATGAATGTTCATAAGATGATAATATGAGATGCAAGATTGCAAGTTAGATCTGTGATTTGAATGCTGGAAATACCAAAGAAACCTCAAAGAAACCTTTTATTTTGTTGTTGTTGTTCATTACATGTAACATTTAAAACCCAATTTTTTATTTCTTGAAATTTTCAGGCTCTTGTTCTAGCACCAACTCGAGAACTTGCCCAACAGGTTCAGCAGGTAGCCTTCCAGTTTGGGCGTTCATCAAAGATCAAAAGCACATGTGTATATGGAGGAGCTCCCAAAGGACAACAGCTAAGGGATCTTGAACGAGGTATGGTTTCCTTTATTCACTTGATGTGCAAAGGTGCAAATTCATATTTAGTTTATAATGCCTAGATACTTCTTAACATTCCTTATTTTAAAGACATTGGTTAACATTGTTATGATTTTAAAAAAATCTTGTTTTGTTACTTGGAAATGGGATAAACATAAGGGTTATAGTGTAAAGATACCAGCCTGAAAGTTTCAAAGTATAATATCCACAGGAAGTATTTTTAAATATCAAAAATGTGAACCAATGTTTGAAAAATATACGAGGGTCGGTTGCACAGAATAGACATAAGGAGTGCGCATGCGCAAAATGGTCCTCTTAGTGATTGCCTCGTGAGACGAAGGATAATAAAATCGCCGTTTGCGTCTAACTTACACTTTTTCATTCCAAATTATGGGTGGTTTCAGGATTTTTTAGTACAAATACAAGTACTCATAAACATGTTTCATCTTAGTTTGAGAATTTTTTAAATCAGCTACTCACAAAGTTAGCCAATGCCTTTAATTAAAAGAAAGTATACAGGGATCCTTTGGATTTTGAAGTTGGATAGATACATTCATTCATGATTTGATAGTAGTTACAGCTCTCTATATTCCTGAAATATGAGCATTTGACCTTGATTCCTCTCTACGTGTTAGGTGTTGAGATCTGCATTGCAACACCTGGAAGGTTGATAGACTTCTTGGAGAATCAGAAGACCAATTTGAGGCGGTGTACATATGTAGTTCTTGATGAGGCTGATCGCATGCTGGACATGGGATTTGAACCCCAGATCAGGAAAATCATGGAACAAATCAGGGTAAGCAAGTCTGTCGGGAATGGAATTGATAATACTGTAAATGCAGAAATATTCGCGGTACGTAAATTTTTGCGGATTTTCATGCTATTTTCAGCTAGTGGTATATCTAAAAACTTGCGAAAATATTAGCACAATTTCTCATGCTTGTTTTGAATGGACACTGAATTGCGCTTCATTTAATGAAATGCATGTTTGAATCCAATTCAGTTTACATTATGTTGTGTAGTTGTGTCCGCCATATATGCATTTGAATGAACAATGTGTTTGTGAAATAATAAATGGAGCCGGGCTGGTTATTAATGTTCAATTGTGACCGTTTTGAGCTATAGCTAGGCAGAAAGCAAATGTCATACATTGAAATATCAAATCAAATCTTGCACTTTTGCAAATAAGTAATTACATAGTGCGACTTTAAGAACCTGCGAACATGTTCTGTGGTCGCTCAGCGTGAAAAGTGAATCGCACGAAAATAACAGCGTTTACAGTACTCTGGATGAGTCAAGACTGGTCAACATGAACTAAAACTGGACTAAATTATGGTCCTCTTTCTTCAGCCCTGCTGAAATGTCAAACTTCTTGATGTTCAGTTGTGCGTAGAGTTTGAAAGTGCATGTAATCCTAGTGCTAGGCTTTGTAATAACTTCCTGTAATGATAAATTAGCATGATTGCCATGAAGGCACTCTGGCATTTCAAGGAAATTCTTCCTACCAGGTACCCATTTACTCATTTATACACCTGAGTTGAGAGTGGCAATAATTGTATATTAGTGTCTTGCCAAAAGACATTTGTACCATGGCAGGACTTGAACTGTGACATATCCACTAGACCATCACACCTCTACATGATTTAATAAGATCACCTTTTTAAGGGTAAATTTGGTGATTTGGGGGTTTTTGCCTCGCCTGTGTGGCAAGAGCGAGATATAGGCGCCCCTTTTCCGACGGCGGCGGTGGCGTCAACAATACTCTCATTCCAAAAGTTTTTGTTCAATTTTCATGAAACTTGTACACAAGGCTTATCAAGTATTAAAGATCAGGTGGAAGGAATTTCAGGTCGCAAAGTCAAGGTCAAAGGTCATTTGCGGTCGATAAACTTAGATTATGTTGCAAAAACTTAACTGCAAGGTTAAGTTTTTGATTTCTCCCCCTCATTTCAAAAGTCTGTCTTCAATTGTCATAAAACTGGTACACAAGGCTTATCAAGTATCAAAGATCATGTGGAAGGAATTTCAGGTCACACAGTCAAGGTCAAAGGTCATTTGAGGTCAATAAACTTAAATTATGTTGCAAAATTTTCCCCCTCATTTTAAAATTGATCAATTTTCATGAAACTCGTACACAAGGCTTATCAAGTATCAAAGATCATGTGGAACGAATTTCAGGTCACTAAGTCAAGGTCAGAGGTCATCTGAGGTCACTTAAGGTTAATTTTTTTCATTTTCACCTTCATTTCAATAGTATTTGTTCAAATTCCATTAACTTTGCCTACAAGGATCATCAAGTATCAGGAATAATGTGGGACAAATATTTTCAGAAGATCAAATTTAATTTTTTTTTTTTTTGATCTATGTACTTCTCTACGCCTCGGAATAGTCTTACAAGATAGATGGCGCAATACAAGTGCATGATATTTTATTATTATTATTACATTCTGGCCATTTTAATACCCACCTCTTGATACATATACATGTATGTGACTAGTTTAGAATGCTGCCATTGAAATTTGCGCGATGCAGGCGAGACCGCCAGGGGCGTTCCACTTGTTGTTATTCAAGATTCATTTTATTTCACTCATCAGAATGAAAAGACACAAAAGTGCATAACTGCACAAAACAGTTGTACATACATGTATAAATATATAAAATGTTATTATAGAAAGATTGGAACACAGAAGAAAACCATTTTAAGAAATGACAAGGGACATACATGGACAAAGCATCGTACCAGAATTTCTTGCAAAAACAAACAAAAGAATGGAAAGAGTGAGTCGCAGAGAAAGGATGCAAGAGAATACAGAGAAAAGAGGAGAAGAAAAGAAAAGGAAAGTTTGGAGAATCGAGAAAAATAGTGAGAATGAAGAAAGGAAGAAGACCCATTACAAAGTTGATTGAGATTGCCTTTGAGATGACTGTAATTCTTCTTTCTGTGTTGCATCTTTTAGCCTGACAGACAAGTTCTGATGTGGAGTGCAACCTGGCCCAAAGAGGTGATCAAGCTTGCCGAAGACTTCATCAGTGACTACATCAAGGTCAACATTGGCTCTCTTAACCTGGCAGCTAACCATAACATCCTGCAAATCATCGATGTCTGTGAAGATGATGAGAAAGACAAAAAGTGAGTTTACCGATTCAAACAAAAATGATTGAATGGCACAAGAGCTCCGGGATGTGTTCTCTAGATCAGACCAAGTCTCGTACCTATCATAGACTGAAATAGAGAAAAAGGAAATCACTAAACTTTTTTGACTAATGAAGCATTGAATACTTGTTTACAGTCATGATAAAGCTGTATTATTGTTGGATTCATGTCTTTTTCGTTCTTCAAAATTACATGTAGAAGTATGTTGTATTCGTGATTTTGCATCAGGGTAATCCTACTTTTCCAGTGGAAGGTTTGCAGGTATATTATAAGGTTCAAACGTTCATATGCAGTGCACTTGCCAAATGACTACCTATTTAGTGGGAAAAGGAAAGAGCAATTTTCACCCTTCACAACCCTCTGTCGCTATTTTTGTGAAATATCTGTTTATAGTAATGTGTAGGAAATTTAGGAACGTCCCTTTTTTTGACAGTTTCTTATCATTTGTCCTTATTTCTCGACTTGAGAGATTGGCAGGTATGGAATCAAATGTTTTGGAGTGTTGTTGAATCTGGAATCAGTATGTTTTTATGCTCTCTTCTGTTTCTTTTGATATGATGTTGATTATTTTGCTGTTATATGTAATAATGTATATGAATTCTCTGTTTTTATTTTGCATGGAGCTAAGGAAGAATACTCCGGCTGAGTTGGGTGCCGTGTTCGAATAAGATATAAATGAAATAACAGAAATAGAAAAAATTATCTCTGATTTTTACCCCCATCATCAGGCTTATTCAGCTACTGGAAGAGATCATGCAGGAGAAGGAAAACAAAACCCTTGTCTTTGTGGAAACCAAGCGCAGAACTGACGAGCTTGTACGCAGGATGAGGCGGGATGGCTGGCCAGCAATGTGCCTTCATGGAGACAAATCTCAGCCAGAGCGAGACTGGGTTCTCTCAGGTGAGTGTCTTCTTCTTCTTGTTGCATGTATACATATAGCATCCCTGGGGTGACAAAACCTTGGATCTCAAAAAAAGTCAAATGTTCAGACATGACTGCCAAAGCATTGTAAGTAATAGGATTGTCTTTGCTTGACTTGCCACAGTGGATTCATTTTTTTAGTACGAGAGCTGGAATTTGGACAGGACATCACTAGACTGATTATCTGAAAATCGATACAGAAAGTAATTTTCACCAAAATTTGAGATACAAGGTTATATTACCGCACCGACAATAGGCCTTTAGAACACATTAAGTGAGAAATCGTCCAGCACCCTTTGCTCTTCCATTTCCACGAGTATGGGCCAAAATTCATTTGTGCCCAGCCGTGTTGAAATGATCAATTTTTAAAAATTATATCTTTGCCTACAAGCTGTGATCAGGGGTTGTCTGAATAAAACCTTTGGTCGCTTGGTTATTTGTTAAAAAAAACCCAATTCCCTCCTAACCAAGGTAAATGGTAAATGTTTGTGCAGAAAGGATAGGGGATTCAAATCCTGTAAGAATTTGTATACATGTACTTGATGAAGAAGATTCTCAAAATTGTCTTTTCTGGTTGTCTTTGTAGAATTCCGTGAGGGTAGAGCACCAATCCTTGTGGCAACAGATGTTGCATCTCGTGGTCTAGGTTTGTATCTTAATTTACCTGTGCTGCTAACTTTATCCAGTTACATGAAGCCATTATTGTACATGTATCTTTATAACCCAAGTTTTCTTTAACTACCAAAGCCTGAATTATTTTGAAGTAGTCCATTGGGATGTTAACTGAAAGCACAACATCTTATATCGGCTTTTATTTATGTTACATGTTTTCAACATCAACCACCTAATTTTAAAGTTGATACAGATTTAGTGTGCACGTGTGAATACGGAGATGGTGAGGCGATGAGAAGTCTAGGCATTAAGATGTAAATGAGTATCTAAATGGCAGTGGCGGGGCTCACAAACTGATTTCTTTTTGACAGCTGAAAAGCATTTCTTCACTTGTACATGTTGTCTTTTCTGACTTGATTGTCTAAGAGACTCTATGATGCAACCCTTCTCAGTTTCCTATTTTTTTTCTCTGTAGATAAATGAATTATTGCGGCGGGGCCCGTGGCATGACACGTCGTCAACCGTATTGTATTGAGCGGGGAGAGGCATTCGTCTGATGATTTTTTTTTTAATTGTGTTTGCCAGGAGTGAAACCATAGCTCCTATTCCGAGGATATGACATTTCCCTCTCGTACAAGGATATGTCCCCGTAATATCGTGGACACAAACCAAAATCGATAAAGCTGACTATGTAACCTTGTGAAATATAGAAATTGCTTGAAGCATGCCTCCATGAAGCATGTAATTTTATTACTGTGTTTTTATATGGCCAGCTAACTTTTTTGTCCCCTGAAAATGATATCATATGAGGAGCTATCCTTAGCCTTCTACTAAATGCTAAGTGATGCAGCATTGTTACATGTGAGGCTGGGTTTTACAGACTGTTCCAGAGTTTTTAAAAAATGTGAGACAGTACTGTGATGGGCCACCAAGCCTCGAGTGGGACCTAAATGTCTTGCTCTGTGGTTGGGACAACGGTGATTACGTCTGATGGAGTCAGGACATATACATCCTGTCCATAACTCATCATGGATATGTCGAGCCTCTCCCGCACGCGCGCTGAAGAAGCCACTTGTCATGTCTTGGGACCTCCTGCCATCAGCCCCTTCATGGAAATACACCATGGATCAGTGAGTACCTACCTCCTAGCCCGTTGACTACTTACATTGTGCTCTGCTCTCCACTTTTTATTTTTCTCTGTCACTTTTTTTTTTTCAAAGTTTAAGAATTTTACTAAAAATCAAAGAGGACATTGTCAACGGGACTAGACTGCTGTCCTGAAGAGTGTTAACTTGTTTTTTAAAACCAATGTGCGAAGGGGAAGAAAGAAACTCCGCTACACAGAAGGGCATATGTGGTACTTGTAGTTACGACCCTGACCTGCCACTGCTTTGTGTACAGCCATTGCAAGACCTTTGCAGTGGCTGTATCCTATGCTGATATTCGTAGAACATCTTGATATACTGACCAGTGAAAAAGAACAGACTAATGCTGGCCATGTAGGGTTACACTTTGTTTCATTGATGAAGAGCCAAGAATACTCCATTTCTTGGTTAGAGTCATTGTGATGTCACCATATATCTTTTATTATGTTCTCCTGATGCATGCTCCCTGATACTGAAGATAACATTTTTTTTCCTTACAGATAATTTGGTAAGTAGATACAGTTTCCTAGATGTTTTGTATTGTATATTTTGGGAGTGTGCATCAAAAGGCCAGGTTGTTCTCTTTTCACTGTGAGGATTGAAGCGAGTGATCGTGGGAGAAATTATTTGAGTGCTTGGGTGCAACTCACTATCTATTTCTTTCCAGGGTTTGTCCCAGGGGGATCATACCAAATGGTCTTCCGTAAGGGACGCTGCCACTAAATTTTTGTACTCACACTGTACCCTTTATTCCCCCCCTTACTTCAACTTCACTTGTTACGGTGATCATTTGCCAATGCTGCTACCCTGCTCTATTGGCATGCAATTCACTGTAACGCCCGTGCAGATGTGACGGACATCAAGTTTGTCATAAACTATGACTACCCCAATTCATCCGAGGACTATGTGCATCGCATTGGGCGTACTGCCCGAAGCACTCGCACAGGCACAGCCTACACTTTCTTCACCCATGGCAATATGAAGCAAGCACCAGATCTCATCAATGTGCTGCAGGAGGCTAACCAGGTCATCAACCCAAAGCTCGTCTCCCTTGCTGAACAGGCCCACCGGTTTGGAGGAAAGAGTATGTATTGCCAGAATATTGCTGAAAATTTAAAAGATAACCGTATGAAAGTTCTGAAGAATAACATTATGTAATGATACAAAAGCTGATTTTTAATTAAATATATATCAGGGAATGGGAATAATGAAGATACTTTATCATTATTGAATTTATTTGATCCCACCCTCCCCCCCCCCCCATAAAAAAATCATTTTTCAGTGCCCCATCACAATAATTTGCTTAATGGGAAATGTACTTGTTTATTCTCTTCATTCTTAGTAATTTCTCACTTTCTATGTCTTTAGACCAATGAAAACATAAATATCAGTACCTGAAGAAATCACCTATTGAAGATAGTTGCATGAAGGATTAATCTTGGTCAAAGATAAATGGGTTAATTCAGTTCAATCTGGAGAGATGTGGACTTGATGGTTGAATTAGCACATTTCTTGTGAAACATTTCTCATTTTGATATATCATGTATTTGATTGTCTTCACCATCTTTGTACAGGTCGGAATCGCTATAGTCGTGGAGGTGGTAGTGGAGGGTGGCGGTCGCTTGGAGGCAAGGGAGGCTTCTCTGGAGGTGGGAGTCTCAATGGGTTTGGTGGCGGCAGCCGATTCGGAGGAGGTGGTGGAGGAGGTAGTAGGTTTGGAGATCGAGGAGGATCAGACAGTGGAAGAGGTAGCTACAGCAATGGTAGCAGTCAGCACAACAGCTATGGAGGAGGCAGCAGTCGAGGAGGTGGCGGTCGTGGAGGAGGCCGCGGAGGAGGCCATGGAGGATTTAGTGGAGGTAGAAATTTTTCTAGTGGCGATGGGCAGGGAGGTAGAGATAGCTTTGAGCAGGGTCAAAAGCAGAGTAGCTTTGGTGGGTCCCCTCCCATGAATAAAGGTCCAGGCATGGGTGGGCAGATTGGTGGTAACAGGTCGGGAGGCCCACCAAGGGATCAGCAGAGTAGTTCACAAAGTGGTTTCCGATCAGGACTTCAGTCTGGACAGCAGAGTGGGGGACGTAATGGTCCTCAAGGAGGTCAAGGACTGCTTGGGCCAGGTGGACCTCACGCTGGCCAGGGTGGTCCTCAGGGTAGACAACATGGTGGTCAAAGTGGACCGGGTCCTCGTGGTCCATCCCATGGTGGTCCAAGTGGACATCAGATGCATAATGGACCACATGGAGGGATGGGTAGACAGAGTGGGTTTGGAGGTGCGCCTCCTTCAGGAAGGCCAATGCCTTTGATGGGTCCTGATTCCATGCAACAACCACCTATTCCTCCCCCTAACCACCAATTAAAACAACAGCAGCAGCAGCAGCAGAAACATGAGCAGCCTCCCATTCCTCCTCCAAATAGTCAGCGCAAGCCCCTTATGCAACAACCCCCACAGCAACAGCAGCAGCCACCCATTCCACCCCCTAACAGCCAGCGCATGCAGCAGCAGCAGCAGCCTCCTATTCCCCCTCCCAACCAGCAGGTCAAACAGCAACAACAGCAACCCCCTATCCCCCCACCCAATAGCCAGCGCAACAAGCCACCTGCGAAAAGCCCAATCCAAGCCACACCCCCAGGTAGTGCTCCCAAACCCGCGGCTGCATCAGCAGCACAACCAACAACAGCTGCCATGCCTCAAATGGACCCTGCCCAGGTAGCCCAGATGGCCCAAATGGCTCAAACTGACCCTGTTGCCTATGCTCAGTATGTGCAGTACTATCAACAGTACATGCAATATTATCAACAGTATCAGGGTGCCGCACCAGCTCAACCTGGTCAATAAAGAATAACTCCTAAATATTGTTCCGTATTGAAAAAGTTGTTGTATTGGTGTTTGATGGTGAACCTACCTTCTCTGGCATGTATGGAATGAACAATTTATACATTGATACATCACAGCTGTTTTAATCTTACGTTCTGATGAACTTTGCCAATCAGATCATTCCTATATGAACCAAAAGCTGTATCAAGAGGAGGGCATTTTGATTGGTTTCATCTGTAGAATAATTTAGGTGATACCAAATATTTTTATGCCTTCGCCCCCCAAAGGTGGGTGCCGGAGGCATTATGTTTTTGTATATAGAATGTGTAGGCGCTCTGGAAAAGTTTTAATGTAATGCTCTTGCATATATGTACATAGGTTGTTAGATATGCAGAGCTTCAAATTTACTTGTAAATGTTTTTATCTTCAGAGATATCTATTTTCTTTAGTAGCCTTTCTTGATGGGATGATTAAGGTATAGCAGGATAGGGGCAAATGTGGTACACGTAATCTCTAGGACAAAAACATATCTTTTTTGACAGTCTGCATATCTTCTGTTAAACGGACGATATGTTGAGACAACAATTCTGTTATGAGAAGTTGAAAACAGGTGACATAGTCACAAAATATTGAAATAGCAAACACAATATACCTCTGTTTTTGTTATTAGTTTTTTAAGTAAGTGTTGACTTTCCTGGTTATGTTTTACCCCCTCCCAATTCATTTCCAGGAAATTTGAAAATAGCAACTTGCATGAAATACGGGCATGCACTGATGTGTGATTCTAGTACCTTACAGGAGTGCCACGTAGCACTCAAGAGGATGCGCTCCGTAGTAGTCATTTTGTATTTCTTTATCTGTGACCTGCGATGACGAGCCTCGGTGAGGTGTGTTCTCACAGAGCTTACTGAAATGAAAGAGCACCCATAACAGCTTTTATTTATAATGAGAGCGCTTGTCCTTATCTTTCCTATGCCCTCAGATTCATGGCGATCCCGAGGTGGTTATTGATAAAAGGTGGTCGAAAGCGAAAGTCAGGCATGTCCCTTTCCTGAAGAGTCTCTGAAGCATAGACTGAACCGGCCCTGTGTGTGTCTTTAAACTCCTGGAATTCATCCAAGAATTAGTCTTCATTAGGTCATTGTCTGCTAGGTTTGGTATAATGTCTCGTCAACCAAATTGAATCATTCCACAGTTATTTATGTATGCAAATTTCTTGATGTTATGTGAAAAAGTTGTTAATGAAGCCAGAAAAAAAAAAATTGTAGAAAAAATGTGGGGAAGTGCAGGCTGGTTGGAAATAGACATGCCTGACTGCTTTGCTTGCATGACCAAAATGATTGAATTTTAGTGCATTCACTCAAGCTTTGACGTCGCAATCTAATATGACAAGAAAAAAATACCTCGTTCACCTCTGTTGTTGAACCAAATTGCTTTCTTGCTCTTTTCGATTTTTGACCACATGCAGTTTTGTGGCATAGGCGCTTCAAAAGATAGGCGGCCATATTTTAATACTTGGTTAACTAGCTTGCAATATGTTTCCCCATGTTATGTATAGTAGCATCTTTGTAAGTAAGGCACTATTTATTGAAGCAGTTAATTTAACGTATGTTTGGTACGCCCCTTCCTGTCTTGACATTATTCAGTCATGATTTGTGAAGGGTGCTCAGGAATGCATGTAATTCTAATACAAAAGGAAGTCTGGTAAGGGGCCACCAAAGATTAACAAGTTGTGTACATAGTCAATTTTTATAGGTTTGTATGTTTTGCTCTTCTGTTAAAGTAAATTTACCATGCACCGTTTCAGCATCTTTCACGTTTTACTCAGTGTTTTCAGCTGATCCTGTCATACCACAGCTGAAATCCAGATCTGAATTGAATAGTGGCTCTCTGTCAGTCACTATCCATGAGCCTGCATGATAGGTCTCCATCTCTTATCTCACAATAACCTTCTGAATAGACATTACCTTGTGATATATGTTCATGCACAAACAGAGCCACGAGAGCTTTGATCACACAATGTCTATGTGCATGAAATGGCAGGAATACTGAGCTTTGATGCAGGAAGTCTAATTTATTTTACTCCTTTTTTAAACAAAATTGTTTTGAAGAAATCACGAAGGTCATTTCATTGGTAGTACAAAGTGGGAACCAGACATCTACATGACCACATGAAATACATCATTATGTGGTGAATGAGACTTGAATTATTGTACATTGAGCTTATATAAGACTGTCGATATACCTTATTTATAAACTTCTACTTTAACTTCATGCATATTTCGAAAGGCTTGTTCATTTTTATTTCTTTCCCTTTACATGTTCCACTTAAGCTGTATTTTGGTATTGATATTAAGAGATTAAAGTGCTTTGCACATAACTGCTGTAAAAAGGAATAGTTCAAATCCTCTTTTTTCCCCTCATCTCTTGTGTTTATAAAAGAAGTTGTCACTTGAAGGTGGTAGTGCTTCTTGTGTTAATGATGGTTATGATTTTCAATGTGAATGATGAAAACTATTATGATTTTACTGAACATGATGATTAAGATGATGGTAAAGATGATGCAAGTTCTGGTGGCAGTGATGATGGCAATGTGGATGGTGATTATGATGATGATTGAGAGGATTGTGAGCAGAATGATGTTTGTTCTGGTGGCAGTGATAATGGCAATGTGGATGGTGATTAGAATGATGATTAAGATGATGGTGTTAGAATGATGCTTATTTTGGTGGCAGTGATGATGATTAAGATGATGGTGATAAGAATGATGTTTGTTCCGGTGGCAGGATGATGTCAATGTGGATGGTGATTATGATGATGATTAAGATGATGGTGATAGAATGATGCTTGTTCTGGTGGCAGTGATGATGGCAGTGTGAACGGTGATTATAATGATGATTGAGATGATGGTGTAGAATGATGCTTGTTTTGGTGGCAGTGATGATGATTAAGATGATGGTGATAAGAATGTTTGTTCCAGTGGCAGTGATCATGGCAATGCGGATGGTGATTATAATTATGATTGATATGATGGTGATAAGAATGATCTTTGTTCTGGTGGCAGTGATAATGGCAATGTGGATGGTGATTATGATGATGATTAAGATGATGGTGATAAGAATGATGTTTGTTCCAGTGGCAGTGATGATGGCAATGTGGATGGTGATTATGATGATGATTAAGATGATGGTGATAGAATGATGCTTGTCCTGGTGGCAGTGATGATGGCAATGTGGATTGTGATTATGATGGTGATAAGAATGATGCTTGTCCTGGTGGAATTGAGGATGTCAGTGTGGAGGATGATTATGGCGATGATTAAGGTGATGGTAAATATGATGCTTATGATTATGATTAGATGGTAAGAATTTGCTTCTTCCGTTTGCAATGATGAATTTAAGGCGATGACGGTGGTAAGGATGATGTGTAATCTGTTAGCGGTGTTGATGGCAATGTGGAGGAGGAGGAGGAGGAGTATGGTGATGACTTAAAATGTGGATAATGATGATGTGAATGACCTTTCATGTTAGTTAAATGACAGGAAAAGTATGCTGTATAAAACCTCGCGACACTCTTCTCTACCGAACCCTCCCCCCCCCTCTATTCTACCTCTAGCCCTCCTTTCTCCATATCCCAATTTTCTCTCTCTCTCTCTCTCTCTCTCTCTCTCTCTCGCCCTCCTTTCTTCTCCCCCCCCCCCCCCTCTCTCTCTCTCTCTCTCTCTCCCTCTCACAATCATTCCCCTTTTTGTTTTTCTACAATATTCGTTATATCTTTCTATTTTTTTTTTTTTTTTTTCAAAATCCTAAATTGGGAAATTTCAAATCAATGTACTGAAGCCAATCTATGACGGGTATGGATACTTTGATATCATCATACTGAAACTACAAAGTAACGCTTAAAGGAATGACTAGGCGATAGGCATGTTGCATTCATTTCATCTAATTGAATTTGAATAATTTAATGATGAGAGATTTTATACTTGCAAGCTCGAATATCATCCTAAACTTTTCGACGTTCAATTTGCGAAAGGGGGTCTAATCTTCGCGTGAATACATTAGATGTACCATATCTATCGTGTCATTCAATAAATTTCAATGCAGTCCAAAAAAATTTCATGTCAATTAGTTACAAGATACAAAGGAAAACATATGTCGCGAGAGACATGATGCAATAGTATATAAAATGTAGCAAAATGAGTAAAATATACATTATCCTGGAATTACTTGACGTTACTTCCTGGTGATCTTCTTGAAGATAGTAACTACTGATTCATATCCTAGAATATAACATATCTCAACTCAAACTTATATTTATTTTTATGATTTACTGATATCTTTAAACTATGAAAATAGAGCATATACCTGAAAACTAAAACAAAGATGTGAAACAATTATTCAATACAGATTGCACATGTATCATGTGTATGTACTTCGATATGGTGTGTTTGGACAGAATCGTATCATACTTAGGCGTATTATAAGCTTTCTTTAAATAATAAGTAAATCAGTCCAGCAGGTGAGGAGAGGGGGTGGATGCCTTTGCCGGAGCATTTATGGAAAATGGGGGGGGGGGGGGGGGGGGGGGTTGTCTATCATCATCTCAATCATTTTCAGTCCAATGAAAAGTTGTCATTCATCACAACAGTAAGTCATGAGCTACATGTAATTATTATGATGGGTTAAATACCGTGTTCTACACCCCCACCCCGAACAAATAATGATAACATAAAATCATGGGACATAGCCACCAGCCCCTTAAGCGACGGAAGAGCTCGGGTCGTTTTCATCTGCTTCGTTCGTAGGTTGATCATCAAATAACTCAGCAAGGACTTTGATGTCTTGACTTGTAGATGCGACACCTTCTTTATCAGCGAGTCTTTTGAGGATATCACCCTGTTGTTTTACCATCAACTTGAGAGATGCCATTCTGAAAGAGAACATAAGAATCATTAAAATAATGAGGGGGGGGGGGGCTTTCGTTATTTTGTTTTGTTTTGTTTTGTTTTTGTTTGGGAACAGATTTTGAAAGTGAATGAAATATACAGTTTTTGATATGGTATGTAACGCAACTGAAAAATTGAACTTTCGATCCAAATGCAAGAATTTTAAGGTAAATGAAATTCTTGCATTTGGATCAAAAGTTCAATTTTCATTCGATTGTAAAGCAACTGTTGTAATAATTGCCACAATCTTCTCCTTTGACCACTTTTCGTCTGTACGAAAAAAAAGTATAACTTCAATTCTTTGAATCAGAATTAAAAGCAACGTTTTTCTGTTAATCACTCACGTGAATTTCTGTCTCTGTAGTTCTTCCAGCACATGTTCAGCGTTCCTTGGCTCTGACTTGTCATCCAGTTCGATGAGTGCCTCGTCTTCGGGAGGAAAGAACTGGTATTTGAGGGAATTTTTAAACAATGCAGTCATCTTTGCATGAATAATGCATTTTTATTTTTATTTTTTAGTTATTTATTCAAGAGAAGAAGAAGGCCCCTCAGAAGAACAGCCTCTGGCTGAAGAGGGTTATCCGGCCCATGTGTGGAGAACGAATAAATACAAATAAAGTAAAATAAAAATTGCCTCCCCCCCCCCTCAAAATTGCTCTTGATTCCATTAATCTAATTGTCACACCGAACTTTTCAAAGATGCTACTGCAGAAAAAATAGTCAAAAGGGTGATGGGAGCGAAAACTTTACGATATGAAATCCCTTCGGAATTACTCCTTCAATTAATTTCTCGTTACTCGCTTACAGAAATTGGTCACCAAATTTCCCTTACTATTTGTTTAGTGTTTTTCTCTCTTTCTTTTATTGCTTGTTTGTGGCTTTCTTTATTAATAAAAAAAAAAAATGTACCAGAAGGTGGGGGGAGCGGAAAGCTTAAGGAAAGCGGAAGATGAAGAGTGTGTGAGAATGAGAGAGAGAGAGAGAGAGAGAGAGAGAGAGATGGAGGTGGGATGGATATAGAGGGAGCGAGTTGGCTCAGTCGGTAAAGCGTCTGCCTTTCGAACCAAAAGACCGTGGGTTCGAGTCCAGCCAAGGCGGATGACTGAAGCCTACGTTGTGTGTTATCGTGCCCCTCCCCTGTTTCATAGACGCAGGCTATGCTACAGTGGAAAACACTCCGTCCCTCGGATAGGACGTTAAATGGAGGTCCCGTGTAAAGGAGAGTCACCACCTTTGCACGTTAAAGATCCCTCTGCACTATTCGTATAAGAGTAGGGGGAAACCCCGGTGTATGTGGTCCACCTGCATACCCCCAATCAGTGATATCGGGAGGAGAGACCCGTGGGTTACAGTGATTCAGTTCGCTTTTCCCCTCCCAGGCACAGGTGACGCCAAATCATTAATAAATAATACTTACGATTGATGTAAACTTGCTTCTATAACGCTCCTTTTGAACTCTGACGATATACTCGGATTGATAGAGAAACCTTTGAAGCCATAGAGGACACTTGTTCTCAAGATGGTAGACATAATCAGCCTGAGAGAAAATATATCACAGAAATATATACAATTCATATAGGAATAAGCAGAACAATATGTAACAAAAATATAGTACAATATTCAGTACATAATGTTAGGATCCAATCTGTGTTACCATTTTCTCAGTTCAGCTGTCAACGATTAATATAACTGAAAATGTTTGAAAAAAGATGGCCTGCATGTTTAATTGTTCTTAAAGAGGAAAAGTAATCTTCCTCAAGTAGATCAATATAGTTTTTTTCTATGGAATACTGAAATAATACATTTCAAATATTTTTTTTTAAATACTAAAATAATTAAACAAATTAATACTTTCGGTTACGACTTATATGAAACGTAATGACACCAGAAATACCCACATGGAATAATAATA